>PVPY01000155.1:0-166149 GCA_002982035.1 Fusarium algeriense
CTTGAGCTCTTAGGAGATAGGGGATCTTAAAATTGTAATAGCTAGCTTAATGTACTAAAGTAGCTAGCTGCCTTATAATTGGCTAGGATCTTAGCGCAGCTTATATCATCAGGACATAACTTTCTGGCCCTGCCTCTGTAGAGACTCAAATAAGCTTGCTTTGTAAATAAACAACGAGATGCTGCACTGCAAGCTCCACATGATCGATGTTGTTTTGTCGGAGCCGAACTCGGATCCGGGCTGGTTCCATAGCTAGGCACACTACCAGTACATCCTGATGTCAATTGGTTCCTCACTAAGACGAACAAACGAATATGTCAAAAGGTCAAGGCTCAATTATTAATTTATTTAAACACCATATTATATCGTTAACCAACTCGGCTTCCCTCCAAGTTGTCCGACGCGCTCTTGCTTCGAGGATCAGACTCTTTACCGTAGTGGTTCGCATCGCCTCCAAGCGCCTCGATCTCCTTCTTGCTGTTCTCCTTGCTGGCCTGGCTAGTGTCTATCAACCATTGTTAGTAACTTGAGACAACACTCAGATAGATGGTTCATACTGGGGTTGGAAAGGTTTGCCTTGTGGCCCTGGATCTTGTGGGAGATCTCCTCGCCGCCCTCGCGAAGCTCCTGCATGTCATTCGAGATGACGGATCGGTCTCCGGCGGAATTCATTTTGGTGATATTGTAATTATGAGTTCGATTATAACTTTGCAATAGTCTTGTCTTTTCCTACGTGTCCTGAACTCCTTTCAGCCTTTATATACACATTCTCATCCTCCAAACACCCATTTCTCGGCATTACAGGCCATGACGTCGTGACATGAATATTGTTAAGGCCGTTATGTCATGTTGGACTGAATCAAGGACACCTCAAGGTCCTTTCTTACAGGTGTGTCAAGCGATGCATTCTGTGTGGTTGGATCTGTCCAGTATGCGGGGCGGGATGACATAGCTTGTTACGCAGAACACCGGGGTGAGGCTCAGTAATAATCTGAGCCATCGTCACCAAAACTTGGTGTGACTCTGGTCGCGTTATTTTTTTGCTCTATGCTTCTGGTCCACCATCTCGATCACTTCAACGACTATCTTGTAATACAGAGTGCCACAGGTTGTGCACTTTTTGAAGCCATGAGAACATCCAAGACGCCACCTTTTATAATATCCTTGGAATTTATTGCACAAATTTCTTAGAGGACAAAAAAACAGTCGTAATCTTTCAGGCCATGACTTGCAGTTTCGTCACACGCAACGACCTCAAATTCTGTTTGACACAAGGTACCTTATTACAAATGCACTAAAATAAGTTGTTTGGGTCAAAATATACTAGCAATAACCATGCTGCATCTGCTTGCCCTATGTATCAAAAGCCATGCTCTGCTTTTCCAGTTCTGAATACTAAGATATATGAAGCACTTGTACTATATAGTCGCTCAAATAAATGTATGTCGCAATGTTCAGAAGCCCTCCATCTTTGCAGTTGGTAGAGAGACCCTAAGAAAAATATTAATCCAATCCCACGCCATATTTAAAAGTCCTCTTCGTGTTCCTCATTCAAGGTTCCCTCTTCAACTCATTCACGGTCCAGAGAGGCCCAACTCTGTCTCTGGACCAATGCTTGAGTTACGATGTATGCGATACTCTGGATCAGCACCCATTTCTTGTGGAAGCGTCGTACTGCCAACCATCTCTGAAACGATACCCATCTGCTGTTGGTTATACTGCTGTTGACAGGGTGGGAGGCTGGGACTGTGTGCATGATGGGTTCCGTGGTCTGGGAAATACATATAAGACTGTGGCCGCTCATACTGAGAGATATTCGGGGAAGACTTTTGGAACTGCTCCATGGAGGATATGCCGCTGTGGTGCTGGTTCATAACCGTGGGAGACGAAGTGGACGACTCTGCATTCAGTTAGTGCTCGGCCGCCTTTTGAACAAATTTCCTTACGCTGATAAGCACTCATGGGAGAATGGGCAACGAATGTGCTCGGATGACTGGGGCCGCTTTGGGGTGATAATGGATTCGCCATCATTGTTGGTGCAGCCGGAGGTACATTGTAGCCTGCGTGGGTTTCTTGTTGATGCTTGTTCTTCTGTCGTGGTCTCCACCAGAACAGCCAGGCCACGAGAATGAGGACGATCAGACCTCCAAGTGATGCACCCACGGCGATGCCGGCAGTGGCTCCAGATCCCAAGTCATCGCTCTCATTTGTCTCGACCGAAGAGGTGCTTGAAGCTGTCTCGGAGGCTGTCGTAGAGGCTGTCAAGGAAGCACTGGAGGCAGTAGAGCTTTGGCCTTCCCTAGGGGAAAGGAAATCGAGTCTGTTTCTCTCAATCTTGGAAAGCTTAGCTGGCACAAGCCTCGATCTTGGACAGCCTGAATTACAAGCGTTCAGACTGCAGCATCCCAGAAAAGGCGGGTCGGTATAGGCACATGTGTACCAGTTGTCGACACTTTGAGAGTTGTCAGTCCTGCTGAGGAATTTTAGAGTATATATCAGAGTCGAATGTCGTCGCACGCAAATCACCATCAGGACAAGTACCGTTATTCCTGCCACAAGGATCATTTACACAACAACCTATGAATTGGGTATCGTCATCTTCACAGACATAGAAACGTCCTCCGTCGGGGCACGTCAGGCCGAAATTCTTACGAGCTTCAGACATTTCGAGAACTAAACTCGAAAATTCGGCCTTAGGGACGACAATAATGAAGTGAGATATTTGCGTTGGTAGGATAGAGATGCGAGATCTAGTAGTCTTGGAGTAAGGCGATGAAGCAGGATGACCGAGGGAAAGGTAAGGGAAAGGGATCAGTAAAGCCCCGGAGTTGCAGTAAACATGGGCTCTTGCTTCTTGCCATTCGAGTGACAAACTCAGCTCAGGCAAAGGAGCCTCTTCATGCTTTCAAAGTACAAGCCGCACGGGATGCAACCCAAGATTGAGTGCAACATGGGTATAATTGAACGGGGTCCGAACCAAAGGTTGTTATTTGTGCCTTATCCCCGCAGCTGGGATAAGTTGTCTCAGCACATCGATGCAAGCCTCATGCACCAGACCGCATTCGTATATCAAAGCAGGCTGTCAAGCCCTGTGGCAATTTGCGCGGCGGGAAGCTCTCTGGCTTTTTCCTACCAAGGCCTTGAAACTGTGAAACAGTACTAGTCCATGGCCAGATTTCATTGCAGATATGACTAAAGGTAACATTAGCTTGAGTGATCTGCCAAATATAGGTTCTTCTTGTGCGGTCTGTGCTGCACTTAGATACAAAGGTATTCACCTGTCACCAAGCCTTCTGCATCTCGTGTACACACCAAGAACTATAGGTGGGATGGGTAAAGACGTAGTAAGGATAGTTTCTTCTGAATTGTACCAGCTCTCAGAAAGAATTGCGAAAGATTAGCCAGAATATTATTCCATGGCATTAGAAGTGACTATCGGCGCATAGACTTGCGCTGCGATGTGAACATAAGTTGAATATTGAGGCTCAAGAACGGTGGGCGATGACAAGTACTCGCATATCTTCTGATCCCAGAAAGTGTATTACGTGTATGTGGCTTCTTGGCGTCAGCTTTATTGACATTTATCTCCAGTCTCACATGAAGAACAGGCTCCAACTTTGCTTGCTGCAGTACTGTTGGTCATGATGGAGCAATTCGATAGCCCGTATTCGAACATCTGATGCAATATCACCGCATGCCATGACATTGCTCCTCTCAATCGTGACCAAGAATGGTCGAGACTATCCACTTTCGAGACCAAGCAAGGTTATTGAGGTAATATTCTCGTTGTTTGTCACATCTCCAGCTTCACATGCATGAGTTCCCTTATTTGCAACAGCATAAAAAATAGCCTCGCCCTTTGTCGTCACATCCACCACGTTTTACAACACAGCCTGGTTCGTCTGATGTGTTGCCTTGTTGCCTTGTTGCCTTGACTGAACCAGGCCAAGTCGCTGGAGCTCGATCAGCCATCACAGATCACAATTTGCACCATATCGCAAAGAGGCGCCTTTGCGAGATTAAACCAGCAAACAGGTTTTGTTGCATATATGACGCTTCAACCTGACAGAATATATGACACGTAAAATAACATGCCAAGAACGGACAAACACACAGACTTGTGGACAATAAAGAGTTGCAGGCTGAGATCGTGCTTGATTCAGCTCCATAGATTTCCCTCTGGAAAAAAGCGCCATGCTAATGCATCTCCGCGGCCAAGCTTTAGCACCCCCAAAATAAGGCTTGTTGCAGATGTAGATCGTAAGCTGCAGCCGGTGAAGGGTAATAGAGAAAGAATCTGTTCCCAAAAAAAGAAGGCTGATTGCTGGTATTGGCTGATCTGAGTTGCATTCTGTCTCTCTTCGACAGAGGCTGCATCTTCATTACTGTCAAAAGAACCGATGGTATTTCTTCAGATTATATACTCCCTGCAACGAAGGACGACTTGTGAAAGAATTGGGCCAATTGCCCGTACCAGTGGCATTTCTTTTGTCCGTTGGTGATTCTTTAATTCTTCGGGGTGCCTCTTCAGTCTGCTCATGATCGGCAGCCAGAAGTGAGACCCTTGTTGAGGATGATTTTGAACAAAGAAATGCATCGGACGCTCCTGCACCAAGCACTGGTTCTTGGCGCACCGGCATTTGCGAACTGTAAGTGCCAGATAGGTGTTGGTAAATACCACGAAGGCAGTGGCTCAAACTTCAGGTTGATTGGCAAATACCTGTGGCAGCTGCTCGCCCTTGACTCTTTGTCCAAGTTGCGCCACGAAAGACCAGGCTGCGCGAGATAGGCTCTGGCTGATCTCACCATGCATAATGATCTTTAATCGACTCTGACCGAGCACAAATCCAGCGCAGGAGATCTGAGTAACAAGAACGCTAGGATGAAAAAGGTTCAGTGCAAGATGGTGATGCAGATAGAGCCCTAAGGCGTCGGTGAAGGGGGATTTCTCAGAAGGTCCCTTTGTTCTCCAAGCCCAGCCATCATCTGTGTTCCCTCCAGCAAGCCTACGACGTTCGCGAGCGTCTCCCAGCCAAGAAGCGTCCCCGGGGACAGAGCTCTTCTCTCCAGAGCGCACAAAGCGTCGGAGGTCTTGGGCAGATATGGTGATATCAATCGAGCGAAGCCCAGGGCTAGCCGAGTCTTCATCTTGAGTTTGAGGTTTGTCGATAGCTGTTAGCGCATCGCCGGCCTGAAGCGGCGCGTTGAATGTAAGCGTTATGGTGAAGTCAATGCCCCGGTCATTCTGCCCTTCGTTTGCGACCCAGCTCTCCCATATTCCGAGAATCGTTTTCGTTCCCAGAGTTACCCGGCTTACGCGACAGTCGAAAGACGCGGCTAGCCAATCCGCCACGACGCTCTTCAATTGCTGAGGCATGCGCATTAGCAACAGTGGCAGATGTAGAAACCTGCTTTTATCATCTATCTGACGCGAGTCTGAAGAGTCTGATAGTCCAGGTAGAAGAATCGCAGCATAAGCAGCATTCTCATGTTCTATGCTAATCCAGAGCCCTTGCTTTTGGTCGTCTGGAATATCACTCTGATCGCCGCGCGGTGCTTCGAGGTCGAGGCCTGTAGCGTCTTCACCCAAAAAAGTACTCGCATGAAACCACTCGATTCGCACTCCTTTTAGAGCACCGACTTGGCCTAGAGATGTATCTACTGCTTCCAGCCTGAGTTGAATGCCACGAACTACATCACCAACCAGGGTGTCGCGAAGGCGGCTGGCGATGACCTGGAGTCGTTGATTGGTAAGCCGTGATTTTCCGATGTGCATAGGAGAAACGCGATGAGTCGAGAAAGTTGTGTTGAAGAAGGGGGGGACTGTTTCATTGTTGGTGTCTTCAGAGGTGGTGTTGACCGATTGAGTTGGAGATTGCTGAACCTCCGCAGACGCAACGCCTTGAGCACTCAAGCGAGCCATGCCGACGATTATTAAGCTTACTTGTTATCTTTCAGCTTTGAGTGTCTGAAGCGATCTTGGTTTGCTGTCATTGATCGGTCTTGAATGTGGGTGTATTGAAGTGTATCGCAATTTAGACGTGTCTTTGGTAACGCTTCTTCATGGATAAAAAAGGTTGCAAATGAAGGAGCACATAGGCCATGAGCTGAAAGTCGTTTTCTAGGCTCTAGTTCGTCAACATCTCTATGTTTATGGTCGAGAGATAAATTTGTATCATTGTTTACTAAGGCAAGATAACTCCCTGACAGATTCAGTGCATTTAGGTACCTGCGTTAGCTTCCATGAGGAGAGTCGCGTTGGCCATAGCCTGATGACTAAGCGCCAAATCTGACGGGAAACTCAACCGGCGAATGATAGAATTGCTCCTCTTTCCCAGCAGTTTTACTCAGCATTTCACTTTCATTGCATAGCAGAGTATCTGACTGCCAATGGCCAATCCTCATTGTATATAGAGTAAATGCCTTCTATTCACCCCTAGAGATGAGATCTCTTTGACAGTTTACTTTCACCCTGGGTACGGCTTGTTGGTTGATATGCAACCTCGCAACCCCAGGTAGGGTAGCTGTCGCCTGGATCGCCCGTGTACACGTACCGGCTTTGTCTTCTATATACGATGCCCTCCCAAGCTTCTACATGGCGAATTTGGACTTACAATTTTGGGTCATCCCAAAATAGTAGTCATATTGTCTTGCAACCATTGCTCAAAGACCAGCTTTTGCAACACAAAGACAACATAAAATTAATGAATTCCTTCAATACTGAGGTTGGAAAACTCGAGATACTTTGACATACGCTTTCATACTCCCATAATAGCGTGCTCAAGGCGTTTGATTCCTTCAGCCATCCAGCGTTCAACAAAGAAGACCACCCATGTCAGTTTCATGGCATCCAAGCTCCAAAACGCCAGTTTGTTCTGCACCCAATGAGGTCTGTGGAGTAGATCTAAAAGACAAAGAATTCAACCTCGAAAATCCTCAAAGACCTGATACGTCGAGTTGGGCACAAAGACGGCGTCAAGGTGAGCAGTATGGGCATTGACACACAATGACAGATGCTTCGAGCTATTCATGGTCGAGAATATCAGGAGCTGATCATATTTCCTTTGTTATTCAAGGTCTAGTGTGTATTGGAGCTTCTGATCACCCTCTCTTCGTGACAACACCGATCAGACAGCTTATGCGTACATGGCAGAAACAATTAGAAGTCATGACTCTGAAGCTCCTCAAGTTCTTCTTTCACATTGATTCCAGGCTCTCCTGTCCATGCCATATTTGAAAAGGACCTTATCAATAATTCTTCCTCCTGCTCCTCTAGTTCCCAAAGAGTCCATCTCCTTTCCAACACAACGTTTGATCCATAATCTTGTTCTCCAACAGTGGAATTTAATCGCCATGAACGGAACGTCCCAGGAATCCAAAGAATATCAAGAGTACGAACATTTGAACTACCATGTCAAGTGGCTTGGAAAAAACTACAAATTGGGTGATCCCACACATAGATTGATCGTGGATTCGGATCTTGAAGCGTTTGCCAGGGAAGAACACAGTCGCGCGGAAGCTGAAGGCCATACCCAACCTCTGATCAGTGGCCGTGCTCTTTGTGCCTTTCATGGCTATGGAAGAAACTCTGTATGGCCACCGGTCGATCCGGGAACACCCATTGATAAGCTTCAGGAGAAATTCACTCTTAGCCACGATTTCGTTCAATTCGAGTGGTTCAGACTAAACGAGCTTGTAGTCACCAAAGAGCGAGAGATCCAGGAGACCATTATCAATCTCACTGATGGAAAAATCAAGGACCAGAATGGGACGACTCTACGCCTTCAAGACTACCTGGAGCACAGCTGGGAAGTGACTAGAGCCTCATTCAACGTCAAATACGCCGCCAATCGTGCAAAGTCAGGGATTGGTTACATGGAGAGTGATTTCAGCCTGGATCCGGAGGGGCAGATCAACCCAAACCATTCAAGTGATCTTGATGTCTTTGCCCAGGAATATCTCCGAAATGTTAGAGTCAACTTTCAATCGACAATGAACGGTAAACCGAAGGTTTTTGATGAAAAGAGACAATACCCACTCTATCGACATGCAGCCAACTATCATGATGATAGGCGGACCCTGGAGGATGCCATCATGGACGACGCCAAGTTCAGACTTTTGGAGAAACCGGACCCAGAGTCTTCAATGGAAGACTCGGAACAAGTCTCATACAACTTCGATGTTGAAGATTTACTGCGAAAGAAGAGAGCTCGCTTCTTGGTCTCTCATATCAACCAGGAGGATCTTTCTATCCCACTCAATCTGCTCATGTTCATACACTATCGGGCCCGACTCCTCCCCATCGAATTTGTCATACAAGATAACAATCGAATGCACCTTGGAAGGCAAGTCAGTATTTTATCAGGCGCTTGCGACCCTTGGTATTATACCGGCTTTTTCTGGCCAGCCGATGAGCAGTACGAGAAACAAGAACATAAAGACACGATAGGACCTAAACTGACGCCAGTGTGGTGTTGGAACGGGAACGCGGACCCTAGATTCAAGAAAGCGCAGTCCGCAGGGATTCTGTTTGGTAGCATGGAAGCATGGCTTATACTGCAGTCCCAAGCTATCACATACCTATTCTTGGCTACTTTCTGTAAGGAGATGCTTGAGCTGGCCAAGCAGAAGGAGATCAGAGACCACATTAATGAAATCAGTAAAGAGGAAATTCTGGAAATCGAGACTTCAGCAGCGGAAAGGATCAAGATGCTGAAAGGAAAGAAAGGGGCTGAATCAATGCAAGACATTGCCTCCCTACGACAATACGAACCAAATTCCACCGTGCTTGATCTAGAAAGGTATCGCACCAAGCTCAAAAAGAAGTGTGCAGAGGCCGAAGAGCATATTAAGAAGCTTTTCGACAACCCTATCTATCTAACTGAATACATCATGGAACAAAAGGATCACCATTGGACTAATATTTGCGAAGACCTCTCAACCCATCTTCCAAACGAGCACATCCAAAACTACCCCGATAAAAACCTGCGCGAAGTACTATATCGAAGCTGCATGAGGAGCGTACTTCGAAGGGCCTTTTTCGAGTTTTTCATCTGGGATGCAGTTAACAAGGCTTTAGAAGACCTTGCGACCTTTGAGCAGAACAAATTTCCAGAATCACCCAACATGAAAAACTGCAGACGCTGCAGGTTGACGATTACACCGCGGTCTATAAATTGCACGGAGAAAGTTCGCGATCTCTACTTAACGAAACATCGTGAACTCCAAGAGTTGATTCGGCACGCTGCGGCTTTCTTCGTCTTCGAATTTCGTAAAGAAGCCATTCATGCAGCGTATGAGCCCATGCGGAACATTTATCGTACCACCAAAAAGCCAGAGTATAAAAATGAATGGCTGATCAGAGAGTATTACGACAGCGAAGACATCATGCTTGGCTTTCAAGAACAGGCTCAGGATAGTGGACGAGAGCAACGACATCGTATCGTGGCCGAACTCATTGAGAATTTCATCTCGAACAAACATTCCTCGATGTATGTCGGGATCCGAAGGACGACAGCTAAAGTAAAGAGGCATATTGAAGCCTATAACAATGATGGTGAAACGAAGATCAAGTTCTCCCCCCTGATCAGCAGAACAATCGACGGCTTGGATTTACTTGCAGATGTCGCAGAGCACTTGGAACTCTTACCAGGCGTGCACCTACAGATGAACGAATGGTCGAAGGAGTCCGAAGAAGAATGCCGCAAAACTTTTTCCAAGATGTTACAGAAGTTTTCATCTTACGACCTCCTTGCGCTCGACAACTGTGACTTCCAAGACCAGCATGTCCCGAACAAAAGGACGCATCGAATATTCCGCTTCCTCGACGAGGTACAAGAGTTACCACTCGACTCAGCCCAAGAGAAGAGCTTCGGTAAGGCAAAGGGCGACATTAAGCGCTTTGGTGCATCCCTTCTGAGAGGGCTTATCTATCCGTTGAACAATAAAGACCATAAACTCAGATATCGGCGCAAAACATGGGGCTTTCAATTTGCGAAAGACTACGGCAGAGGAACTGTATTTCCAGCAGATGAAAAGGCTCTTGAGCGTCTGACGAAATGCATAGGAATCAACAAGGAACAATGGCCATTTGCTAAAAATGAGGCCATTTTGGACCTCGAGCCTGAAGCAACCTACAACCCACAGAAGACCCCTGCGGAGATAGAAAATCCCAACCTGAAAGCCTGGATATCCCTTCAGAAAGCTATGTCAGAACGTCTGCGTACCCAGAGGGAGAAGTTCAAAAAACAAAGGGAGAAGTTCAAAAAACAAAGGGAGAAGTTAAAAAAATTGAAGAAGCGTTACCAAGAGGAAATTCAACCGCCGAAGTCACCCGAATCGAACAGGGTCGTCAAGAAGGACAGGAAAGGGAAGGGTCCTATGCCGGCGAGGGGAATGCATCTGCGAGAACAGTCAGATGAGCTTGATGATACAGAGATGAAGGACTTGGATTGGGAGGATGCACCGACGACAACCAGCAAAGATGGCCGTGATGATACTGGAGAAGCTGCACAAGTGAACGTCGAGCCAGAACCAGAGCCACAACCTCAGACTCAGTCCTCCAATATACTCCAGGAAGAGCCCTTCGATCCTCGACCGGCTCGACAACGTAATATCAGTAAATATCGGCCTCCAGCCCCAGCGCCTCCTCCTCGCCGACAACCTGCTCCGGACCCTAACATGGCACCAGACGGAACCCCTAAGAGAGAGGTCAACAAGCATACATGGGAGACACTAGAACGACTGACCCTGCGGAAAAAAAAGTTCACCAACAGCGCAGGTAAAAAGACCAGCGAAACACTTCCAGTGGTTACATGGACCGATGTTATGAGTGCACTAGTCGATTCGCTCGGGTTTGAGCACAAGCTCCCTGAAGGGGGCAGTTCCCACCATAAATTCAGGTGGAATGAGAATTGTTTGTTGCCAAAAGAGTGCCTGGAGAAGAATTTTAACCTCAATCCCGATGGCAACCACAAACAGAAGGTGGGAAAAATGTCAGACTGGCAGGATAATTTAGAGGATGCTGGAATTACTTGGAGGGTTGTGAAGGATTGGTTCAAGAAGAAGGAGACATAGCATGTTGGATCTCTACAGATTGCTATATGGCATTATACTGTTATTCTTTTGACTTTTTCTTTCTTTTCTGTTTAGGCTTAGTTAGTATTATTCTGCTATCCTTATAGTCTACATTTTTTTATATTCTTAGTTCTATAATTTAGATATTACATCTTTCTTAGGCTTTTCGAATATAGTTGAAATACATCCCAAACGGCTACTTTACACAAGCTTATAAGCTAAGTTGCCGGCGTCAATCGTCTTAGGCTGCGCGCTGTCTACCGGATATCGTCAACTCTGTCTAAGGCTAAACTAACTAAAAGCTTGTCATAAACAACTATCGAAATGCCATCCTTGGCTGAGTCTCCAATTCGACTCCCTCAACAGCTATTTAGCACGACCGTCGTAACATTATGCGGGATTAGGGAATAAAAGCCATACTAGCTATAGTAAAGTACTTGTCATCCATGGCTAGAGAACTTTTGACTGAGAAACTCCATTATTTACACTGACGGGAAACCGTCATAAGTCGTGGCTCACAATTCAAGAAATGCGCAATAGAGTTCCCTCCCAGTCTCATGATTATATCATTTCTTTATAATTTGTTAGTCAGGAGAGCCGACTTTGGACTTTCTGACAAAATGCAACTGAACTTGTAGTAAATTCTTATCAGCTCATGAGGAGCACATCCCAACAGGTAGATATACAAAGATCCCCCCCCCCCCCTTTTTTTTTTTTTAGAGCTCTTTGAGCTTCTTCACATTGTCGTTACCCCTCGTGGAGCAAGAAGACTTCAGACCTTAACCCCGGGCTACAAAATAAACTACCTCCTAAGAGACTCCTAAAGTTAGTATAAGCTTACCTGAGTCTTTTTTGTCACTTAGGATCATATTCCTAAGTTTCTTTCCTCGACCTTATGGCAGGTTTACATCCATCACATGGAAGATAAAGTCTAGCATCCACTATAAAGTACGCTTTCTTCATATTCCCACTAGAAACTCCAAGAGCTAGGCAGGTACAGCCGTACCAATGATAAATGAGAATCTGGTGTTAGTAGTGACATTTTCGCATTGACTCGGGGTAACTATGCCGAAAGCTTGTAAAAAAAAGTCGCTGATATCATTCTCAGGCGCAACCGCAGCGCAACAACAGGAGCGGCTACGGAGTGCACGCAGCGCTAGCAAATGCGGGCTTTTTTAGCTCCTTCAATGGGGCAATGACGACTTTTGACGTGGGGCAGTAACTTACCCCGCGACGTGTTTGGTGATACGCACGGGCAGTTTGCAGTTGGTGTTTCTGTAGAAGCTTCTCGATCCATGGCTTAGTCAACGAATCAGTTTCTTTGGATGCTCTTCGGAGTTGCCCATTCAGGAATCATGAGTACCTTTTTAGTGTAACATGCTAGACCTGGTACAGCAATCGTAGATGAGGAGTTGGTGGTGGGGAGGGAACCGTCACCACCAGGGTTCTCGATGCGCGAGACATGGCATTGGAGAGGATCAAGATGTTAATGTGGATATTTATGGCGATAGCGAGTACATGAGTAACCAACTGGGTCCTCATCTGGTGTCATAACGCGTCCACGTTTCTAACATTACTCCTGCGCCTCTAGCGGTTGTTGCAACTACGCAATTCTTCTTATAAACCCCTCCACCTCTCTTCTCCCAAGTTGGTCCTTCTCTTCTTTTTCTCTCCATTCTCACACCTACACAAACCTCCCACATAACAAGCTCACAACCAAAACCGCAATCATGTCTTTCGGTCGAACTGTCACCCTCAATTCGGGCCACAAGATGCCCCAGATCGGCTACGGCACCTGGCAGGCTGGCCCTGGTGAGGTCGGTAACGGTGTCTACGAGGCCCTCAAGGCCGGCTACCGCCACCTCGATCTTGCCAAGATCTACCAGAACCAGCGTGAGGTTGGCGAGGGTATCAAGAAGGCCCTTAACGACGTCCCTGGTCTCAAGCGTGAGGACATCTTCATCACTGGCAAGCTCTGGAACAACAAGCATCGCCCTGAAGAGGTTCCCGGTGCTCTCGATGATTCCCTCGAGGAACTTGGTCTTGACTACCTTGACGTGAGTTGAAGTCGCATTTGCTCATTTTCTATACACAGCTAATCGCCTTCAACAGCTCTGGCTGATCCACTGGCCCGTCGCCTTCAAGAACGGCAACGAGCTCTTCCCTCTCAAGGCCGACGATAAGAACAAGACCGAGCTTGACCGAGGCGTCAGCATTACTCAGACCTGGGAGGCTATGACCAAGCTGTCCAAGGACAAGGCCCGTTCCATTGGTGTCTCTAACTTCTCTGTTGAGATGGTAAGCTTCTACAATACCTCAACCCAACTCAACATATAGCTAACCTCCCACTAGCTCGAGACCATCATTAAGGAAACCGGTGTCACCCCCGCCATTAACCAGGTCGAGCGTCACCCCCGTCTCCCCCAGCCCGAGCTTGTCAAGTACATGAAGGAGAAGGGCATCTACCTTACTGCCTACTCCGCATTCGGCAACAACTCATGGGGCGAGCCTCTCCTCATCAACACCCCCGAGGTCAAGGCCATTGCTGAGCGCCTCAGCAAGTCTAAGGGCAAGGAGGTTACCCCTGCCCAGGTTATCCTCGCCTGGTCCACCCTCGACAACCACATTGTCATTCCCAAGTCTGTTACTCCCGCTCGCATTCGCAGCAACTTCGAGGAGGTTGAACTCGACGAGGAGGCTATCAAGGAGCTTGCCAAGTTCGGCGAGAAGCCCCAGCGCTTCAACATTCCCAAGACCTGTAAGTCTCAATGCACAAGAACCCCCGAACATATGAATTGCTTCTAACGTTTTCCAGACTCTCCCGACTGGGACATTGATGTTTTTGGTGACGAGAAGGAGAAGACCGCTACCCACAAGGTTATTCTTAAGCTATAGAGGCTCCCATGATACCAAGCTATGATGTATGACGATATATAATAGATCAGCGAAAAGGTCAAGTGGATAGAAACTTGACCATGAGGGAAAAAAATACAAAATTTAATAATCATCATTTCTATCTGATTCGTACAGCGCTGACATCCTGACAACTGCCGAGCGAATCATCGCGTTTCCTTTTGTTTTGATATCAATTGCCGGCGTGTCTCGGGATTGATTATCCAAATGTCTGAGTAATTCAAAAGATTTCTCGAAAAAAGGTCTGTAACTAGAACAATTTGCAATGATAGTATGTCTTCTGCTAACAATGCCGCAATACGGTAGGGAACTGCTCCGAAATCGCCATTTCTGTATCAAAAAACATGACAGTGTCTCTTCAATCTACAATACGTCGTCAAAATGTTCCAACCGTATATGCACCATGACCCAAATAAATGTTGTACACATTGTACATTGTTTTCCTTATCTCGCACCATCGCATAGTAGCTATTGCCTGTTGTATGTGTGTCGGTATCTAGGCACCGACGCTGAAGCCGAATGAACCATCAAAGACATCAAGTTTCTTAACGTCAGTGCCTCCGCGGAGGGCTAGCAAAACGTCCATGGCAGGGACTTTGTTGGCAGGGTAGAAAAGAAGGAGATTGTCCATATCCTCGTCTGTGAGGCCGCACATCTCGTCCCACTTGTAGGTATCGCTAACTTTAGACATCCTATTGTCGGCGTTCGTTGTCAGCAAAGTCCGTGTATCAGTAAGTCTAATAAGACTGACCAAAGCATTCGTTTGGGTCCATCCTCAGGCTTGGGGGCCATCTTTCTTAGTCTCAGTCGTAGTTCACCGATGGTCTCGATGGCATTGCCAGCATTCTTGGGTAATTGCTTGGCGATGAACTGCCGGATAGCTGCCGCCAATCTGGGTCCTTTGCCGTTGGTGCTGACCATAATCTGTAAAGGACCATCGCGATGGATACTGCCGAAATAGAAATCGCATTCAGGTGGTACGTCGGCGATGTTGGCGGGAATCCTTTTCTCCTTGCACAGCTTCCAAATGACGGTCGAGGCGGCAGGGTCGTCGATAGCGACCAGAACCATACTGGCCCCGTCTAAATCTTCGGGCTCGAATAATCGGTCGATGTGGGCGACTTGGCCTTCGCTGACTCGGTAGGCGACTTCATCATTGAGACCGGACTTGGGGCACACGACAGTGACGTTGGCATCAGCATTGAGGCAGTTCAGGATTCGACCAGCAGCGACCTAGAGAGTATTGTCAGGGAAAATGTGTCAATGATGGCACAGTTGTTCATGATTGACAAGAACTTCAGACATCAAAGTCCGAGGTTCGGCGCATGTGATGATTCAAACATACCTCACCACCGCCGACAACAAGCACTTTCTTGTGCTTGATTTGCCATGCTAAAATCAAACTGCCTCCAGGCTGCACAGGAGGATATGTCTTTGCCATTGCGACTGAAGCGGCGGAAGAAGGGGCAGAGGCAGAAGAAGAAGATTCAGAGGAGGGTGTAGATGAGCCGGGAGGAGATGCCGGAGATGCCAGCGCCGGCTGGGCTGATGCTGGTTTCTGAATGGGGGTCATTTTCCCCATCAACTAAAGTAAGGCACGGGTAAGTAAAGGTGACAAAGTGACTCTTATCGAAGCTGCAGGGGTTGCGATAAGACACGACGGGGAACGGGAGGAAGCGAAAAAGAGCTAACTTTATTTAGTAAGGGATGACGCATGCTATAAGTGTACTTAGTTCACCGCCTTAGGAGCTCCGAGGCAAAGGTACCTCTTTATCTGGCATGAGCACCAAGCCACTGGGAGCAGTACCTTGCCGGGCTATCCTGTATCCCCTCAATCCATCTTACTACTACCATCCCCCACGGCGGCGCAGCTCGAGACAGAGCTCGACCAACTACGGTCGCACTCTTTCTTTCTTTCTTTAATTTTTCCTTGTCATCTTGAGCATTCCTCATCATGTCGGGCCGCAAACTGGGCGGCGGCCGTGTCTTAGGCAGCGGCAGGGGCCTTGCTCCCCCGACACCTCCGGTTACGAATGCGCCTCGAGTAGCAAGTCCATTAGCAGCGTCTGAAAGCAGCATCTCGATAGCTTCGTCGTCGATATCACCGCCTGTTAGTGGCATCTCACCAGATCTCCCAGGTCAGGACATTGGAAATAGCATAAGCGTTGGCGCTCAAGGGAAGGGCCCTGCTGATACCGGTGCACTTGTCTGCCCAATATGTAACGAAGAAATGGTAAATTACCATGACATGGGAACTCGGATGCTTTTTGTTTACAATGGCCATAGATGACACTTCTTCAACTCAATCGACACATCGACGACACCCACCAAGAATTACCAGAAGAGGAGCAGGATGAGGTTAAGACGTGGTTTGACAAGCAGGTTCTCAAGGCCAAACGTTTCCAGCCCCTCTCCCTTATCAACCAAAAACTACGCGGTCTCGATGTTTTTGAATCAAACGAATCCCTCCCTACTGCCGCGCCATCCAGTGTTGCTGGGAAGAACCCGCTCGAAGGCCCTATTGACCCTGACGAACTCATCACGCGACACCATTGGCAACGGTCTACAAGCTACGATCTATGTACAGATCCGACATGCGGAAGGAGTCTGGGACCTTTAAATGGAAGCATAAACTGCCGACATTGTGGACGATTATTTTGCGAGGAACATACCATGTACCAGATGAAGTTGAGTCGAAGCGCAAAACACGAACCAGTTCGTGGCTACTGGGCACGAGTATGCGAGACGTGCTTCAAATCAAGAGAAGGATATAACGATCACCAGGGTGTTTTGACGGACCATACCAACGCGTTTGTGGAAATAAGAAGGAAAAAGGTTGAACGACAAAATTTGGAAATCTCGCGGCTAGAAAAACGATTGACAAAACTCACAAAACTACTGGCGAACCCCCCCGAAAAGCTTACACAATCTAATGGCTCCTTACTGGGCCCAGTTACATCATTGGCAGGACAAAAGAACCCTCGGAAGCTCATCGAACAGTCTGTCGTTACTTGGGAAGAAGATGCAATCGTCTCAAAGTGCCCCTTTTGTCAGCAGGAATTTGGTTCTTGGACGTTTAGAAGACACCATTGCCGTATATGTGGCCGTGTCGTCTGTGGTGACCCACAAACGGGATGTTCTTCTGAAGTTGGTCTTAATGTGTCGAGCGAAACTAACGGAGCGACAAAAGCGCCATCTACAACCGAAAAATCCCCATCAACAACCGGTTCTGGGCAAGTTGGGATAGACATACGGATGTGTCGTGATTGCAAGCACACCATTTTCTCCGCCCGGGACTTTGCAGCTTCACTACAGCATAAACCAGCGGATCAGCGAGCATACGAAACCTTAAGGCAGTTCGAGCGTGGAATTCAACAGCTTCTACCATCTTTTCATCGAGTATTGTTGAATTTGCAGCCAGAGAAGAAGGAGAGTGGAGAGATCGATCTCAACAAGCCACCACCTACACATGCACAGATCCAAGAAGCGGCCAAGATTCGCAAGCGTTTGGTCGATAGCTTTGGAAAATACGGCACTGCTGCCAAGCGCCTACGTGACCTTCCTACCGAGAGCCCAACACAACGCCGCCTCCAGATGGCGATATATACGTACGCCAGTGGTTTCCTTCACACGAACATGCTTCCTCTCAAGAGCGTCCCTCAGCTGCTCCGCTCACGCTCATCTGCATCATCTTCTACAGCAGTCTCTACCTCACGACTTCTCGCTTCACATCACCACTCCGGATCGAGTCTACGACACTCAGAGCTAGCTGACGCTGAGACATCATCACAAGCACCCAGTGAAGGAAGTACGGTTGTAAGTCAGCTCGAGGCGGAGGAAAAGGAGCTTCGCGAGCGACTCGTTGTCTTGGAAGAGCAGCGCTTCATGGTAGAGGCTATGGTCAAAACCGCCCAGGGCTCGAGACGCTTTGAGGAGGTCAGCGCACTCTCAAGGAACGTAGACGAGCTTGACGCTGAGATCAAAGTCCTCAGGAACAAAGTCGGAGGTATCGAGGAGAGATGGGAAGGGGTGTATCGCAACGGTGTTGCATAAATATGTTATCAGGTTATCAGAAAGATCGCCCGGGGTGTTTGAGCTAAACTGGACAAGAAATCATCTGTATGATTGTATATACCGCATGGCATTGCATGGCGTTTGGAGTTTTGAATTGGGTGGCACAGGAGTTCTCACCCAGAGCAGCAGATAAAGGCTCCTCGGATTTCTATCACATACAGTTACCAAAATGGCACATCGGTAAATAAATGCTTTTTATGTCATGTATTATACACCATTAGTCGTCAAAAACTCTAGCCAACTACCTCATCCCCATTCCCTTTTATGCCTATTCTTGCTCGTCCAAAAAGTAAGGTATAATAATCGTCCAATCTCTGGTTCCCCGTAGACAAAACGACGGTCTGACAAAAAGCTCGAACCAGTAACGGAGACATAAACAGAAAGGTATGGAGAACTATGCCGGTATATAAGAAAACGCCCATCAATCTAATTCACCACGAGCAAGGGTGCTTTTCGGGCTCAGTGGGTATCAAAAGCACCATGTACAAACAAAAACACGGAATCGTACAGGAAGTATAGTCGTAACAGTCTGCGAAAAGCACAAGCCGCCGTGTGCTGTATAGTCCAAGAGTCCAAGAAGAAGGGTCTAGCCTCAGTGCACAACACCTTCTACGCCGCCAAGGAAGCGTCTCACACGGTTGATTTCGAGCTCCTCGTGTTCGCTCTCCACGGCTTTGAGTAGACCGTCAATAACAGCGTCTACCTCGTCTTCTTGGACTCCGGTGCACAATGCCACCACACGACGGTACTTGACTTCGACATCGCGACTCCGTCCTTTTAGGGCCGCGACCATCTTTCGGGTCATGTCACGACGTCCCTCAACGGCACGAATACGCGCACGGAGAACAGCTGCCGAGGGAAGGAGACCCTCTCCGCCAAAGCCGCCGCCGGAAGTATCATCGGCGGCTTCGAGCATAGCTGATAGCTCCGTTTCCCATGAAGACGAGGGATTAGGCTGTGATGCTCTAGACTGCTCCTGCATAAGACGGACTTGCTCATCTTCACGCGCGTGGGACAGATTGGCGACCTTTTGTCTAGCTAATTGTTGTTTCTTAAGTGTCGCACTCAGGTGCTCGAAAGTTCGTCGGGCTTCGCCAAGTTGTGTTGACGTAGTGCGCAAGGTGCTGTGAAGAGTGTCGAGAGAAGCCTGTTTGGCCTTCATTTCGGCTTGGAAAGCCGAACCTGTTTCTGATAATAGGTGAGAGATGGCTGTTCATATTAGCAATGCGCCGGTGGAAACTCGAGGTATGGTCAACTCACAGGCAACTATCTCATCACTGCTCTCTCGACTGCGTTGATTTGTCCCTGTCACATCATTCTTATCCACATTGGCTTCGCCGTTCATTTTGTCTTCGGCATTCTCGCTTCCAATGCCAAAGTCCAGGGGTCGTAGCCCAACGCGATTTGCGATATTTGGATCAGCACCAACCTCCAACAACTGCGAAATAATACTGCGATTTCCGATTCGGGAGGCAATGTTCAGGGCCGTGTCACCAACGCTATCTTGAGCGTTGACTATCTCACTCATGAAGCGCGCAATTCCCATTTTCGGGTTAGCCGACTGCGAGCCGCTGGGGCCATTCCCGTTGGTAGCCTGGCTGTTAGGTGCACTGCCTTGCCTGACAACCCATTCCAGTAGGCTTTCCAGGTAGTATCGACTTGCAGCATTGCGTCCCTTGACTGCGCTTGTTACCGCAATGTGGTGGAGGACCGTCCGTCCCTTGTGATCCCGCGCCTCTATCGTGCTGCCCAAAACCTCGAGAAGATCAGGAAAAGAATTGTGATCCTGGGAGTTTGTGACTAAACATGCCCGCATCAAGGCTGTTTCCCCAGAAGCATTTACGCGGGCCGGGGAAGCGCCAGCGGCGATGAGAGCACGGAGTAGAGGCATACGGGCGAGTGTAGCAGCCCAGTGGAGGGCGGTATGGCTCTGCAAGTCGATGGGCATATCCAATTCCTTTGGGGTATAGCTACGCAGCATATCGTGCTTTGTAGGATCGGTGCCAGGAGCTTCCAGAAACAAGCTCATCAGCATGTTTCGCTTCATCTCAACCTCTGGTGACATCTCGTAAGGCAGAGGCGCCAAAGGCCCATTACCCTCATCCAACGGCGACCCATCCTGCATAGTATTTTGGGTGTAGATAAAAGACTCATTTGGTTCGGTTGGCGATCCAGGGAAGGCTGCTGCATACATATCCATGTTTTGGCCGTATCCGCTAAAGCTATCGCCTGGTGTCATGGTTACTCTTTGGCGTTTTCGAGGAGGCTCCGTCTCGTTAATTTGCATCGAGTTGTTAACTTGCTGCGTCGAGTACGCTGAATCAACTTGTTGTCCATAATCCGAAGCAAAGCTCTGTTGAGAGTTGCCAGGGAAATCGTCTCCGTTTTGCATTGATGCTTGGCGACTAAAGGAGGGTGCCCTTGATGGGCCATTGCGACTTCGAGGGCCTGGTGAATCGAAGCGAGCTTTGCTGATGGCGGCGACGGCATGCGACGCAGTAGTCGAGATGTTCTTAAAAAATGTTCCACTGAGGCCATTAGGCCTTCCGTCCGTACTTTGATTATACAATCGTTTCCTCTGTGCGGCCATAGCTTGTTCCTTGGTTGGTGTATTGAAATCTCCTCGGCCAGCAACACCTCCATCTTGGCCCATGTCGTAGGTCAGAAGTGGTCGCAAAAGCTCTTCAACACCGTATTGACGACAAACTTGGACACCACGGTCGAATTTAATCCAAGTACCCTGATATTTTCCATAGCCGCCTTGAACCTTTTCGTGCTCGCCCGTCTGGATTTCTTTTTCGAGAATCTTGGTGCGTTTCCCTTTATCTACTCCTGCGACTTTTAGAATCTGGGTCGCATTGAGCCATGAGTCGTTGCGACGGCGCATCACGGCGACATTGTTGACCTCCATCTCGTATACATCCACGCCGGAATATGATGCCTATAACGGACAATTGTTAGCGGCTGGAGAGCAGTGTTATTTATGGGTGTTGTATACCGAGTAAATAGTGGCGCTTTCAGAATCTCCATTGTAACCTCTGAAGGAGTTACCCACACCAGATTGCGATTGTTGGCTCATACTGAAAGACTGTTGAGATGATTGCGATGCTGACGGCATCTCGATTTATGGGTGACCACTCTTAGCCTGATATGAATACTCTCAGTTCAGAAGTTTTTTGAGGTGGAACGTTCGAAGGCGTAATGGCATCACAATGCCGAAGTGTAAGAACAAAGTCGAAAGGGTATGTACAATCGGTAGGGAGACGCGCAAAGGTTTGAAACGAGAGGTCGAAGTGGCAGTCTGGTAGGATAGGATACAGTATTTCAAAAGTGCCATACGAGGCTAGAGGCAGTTATCCGGGATCGCCCATGCGCTTTGTGATTGAGATTCAGTCGGATTGTGCGCTCAAAAACTGGGTGGTTGCAGAACGAAGATGAAGTTGAGACGAAATGAGTAGCTCGAAGATAGTGCGAAAGTGGGCGGACCAGGGCGGAGTTGTGTAATTGATTGGAAGTGAGGTGCAGCTGGAAGTGAACCAGGGTCTCAGGTACCTGGAAGATGGCCTAGAGACGAGCGGGGAGTACGCTGAGAACCAATGCTTTAGCCGGTTTTGCGTAATGAGCCGGCTGTAGCTCAGTTGGCCCGGTGAAGACCTCCAACTAAGGTATCGGTGTTTTCAATTAAGCTCGCGTAAGAGAGAGCGAGGTGAGGACGAAAGCAGAAGAAATAAAGGATGCATGTATGATAGCAGAGGGAAACTGCCTAGAAGATGCTAATGCATGTTTCTTCAGCACCTGATAAAGAGGGATAAATGTTGCTTCGGTGGAGTTAATTAACGTACCATCGTCAACCGTACTAAGCTTATGCACGTCAAAGTGACTTGTTAGGTTGTGCTCACTTGCAGCAAGTTCCCGATCCCTCGGCTGATGAGCGTGAATGAGAAGAAAAAAAAAGATGCGTTCAATTAATCGAGACGTGTCCGTTTCGTGCTTGATCGCGCCCTTGAACGTGTCTCGCGCGTAAAGCGCGTAAAGGCCGTGAACGCACGAGCCAAGCCTCGCGAAGTTTAATGTACTCATTTTGAGGCCCGCTAACATGGTAACTTGGCCTGTTGCAGTGACCATATCTTTGTTGGTCCCAATCAGGCCATTATATAACACAGAATTGTGCAGGTACTCGAAGCTCCTGGCCATTTATGCTCAGGCCACGCGTGGATTATCGAGGCCACTAATGCAACCATTTGTTAATAGCCGCCATATCTTGGCCAGTTTTTATTTCATGCATAACACGCAAGACAAAGCACAGTACCTCCTTGAATGTCAATTGCATAAATCTCTATTCGCACTGTTAAAACAGTGTTATGCACGGACATCAATGACGTGAGGTACATCATTCAAGCTCTGGTTGTTAGAGCACAGGTGTTTCCAGGTGACCTATCGCCTCTGTGTCATGATGACGGTGACTGATATGGCCGAGGCATATCACCGTCTGCATTTCGTCCATGACTTCGGCATAGATCAGAGAGCTATAGCCATATATCATGTCCAGTTTCATTAATTCTTTTCTACCAACTATTTGTTGGAGCTCTTGAGCACCTTCAAGTCACTGCCCGAAGATCTACCGTAGAAATGAAAGTTCTACCTTCGTAGACACTTCAAATCATCAAGATCCTTTTCAAGATCCAATCTCGAGCGTTTGCGGTTGCCAATTAAAACTCTTGCACGGGGCTTGCGCCTCTCCTCTCTGTCCCTAACACGATCGCCATAATGCCTCGTCCGCATTCCACAATTCCCGCCTATTTACCTCCTCTTCACCTTTATCGACACATCCTCCGCGAAACCTCATATCTCCCCCCAGGTATACGCCCGACAATTACGAACCGTATTCGCACACGATTTCGGAATCATCGAAAATATGATCGTCTCCAAGATAAACACCGTGCTAGAGCGGCCAATCTTCTGCGCAGGTTAAGAGCGGCAAACAGTGGCAAGAAAACGCGGATGGCGGACTTCATCTTGGAAGCATTCGGCAGGACAGGGGCTCGAAGACGAAGCTTACTTTCGGACTATATACGAGTTGAAACCCCCAGTAACTCGGATGCTTTGGAAGCCTTGATCCAAGAAGTCGAAGCAGGTAAAAAGCCTAACAAAACGACCAAGCCTAACGAAACCAAATTACAAAATGAATCCTGTCCGCACGAACCAGCCGAAACAAATATAGAAAGACAATCATCGTCGAATTCTCCAGAGGGCTCGAGTGATACACTAGGTGGTGAATCAGAGCCCAAAGCCAAAGCGCCTCTAGTGAGAAAAGGACCAAAACCTCTTCAGCCAGCATTCTATGAGAAATGGAATACCGAGAAACTGCGTAAACTCCTCCTGAGTCAGAGGGAGTTCCAGAGGTCGACAAAATTAACTTGGCCCAAGAGAGACGTCAAGAGTCTTAACCCAGACCAAGCGGTTCCTCCCACAACCATATGGGGAAAACCAACACCCCCAAATGTCTATCAAGCCAAGCGAGCACATTTCTGGAAGCGCGTGTCTACCAAAGCGATGCCACCACTTGGAAGCGATGAGTGGGATCTCCTCGGCCGCCTCACCAGCGGCGCCCAAGAGGAAGACCAATGGAAGGTCCCTGAAAGGCGACCAGCTGCGAAACCCGTACATGCTGCTATGTCTACACCATCAATTTTGAACTGGAATTGGGAGGGTTATGCTACTCAGCCGGCCAATAGCGTTGAGCGCAAGAGCTTGCTGTCGGCTTTCGCTCTTGTCGGTCCGCATAGCGCAAAACATCCATACCAACCAAGAATCAACTCCCAGGAACCGTCGCCCAGATGGTTCAGGCGTGCTTATCAGCGAGCCTGGCAGTTAACCCCGAAAATGGACCCGAATGCAAAGCCGGACAAGCCCAGGTTCATTTGGGGCACTTTGACTCATGCTGCTGTACCTGCTACAAAAGCACAGCTCGCTATCTTCAAGGGCGTGAATAGGAAAGGTGAGAAACCAAAACCCCCTACTCAGACTCGAACGGCGCCGAGGTCAAAGCTGAAGGATGCGACACGGCCTCTCAAAACACCAAAGTCATAGAGTTCACATTTCATGCGGCCTTTCGTGCTCATGTGCATTGAACATTCGTTTAATCACATTGGGTCTATCAATCTGTCAAACTGGCCAGCTTGTTCAAGCCCTCACCATCCACTCGCATACCGACCCAGTCGTTCATAGCGTATGCACCAATGCTTTCATAGAATTTGATGCTAGGCTCGTTCCACTTGAGGACTACCCAGTCAAGTCGAGCACCGTCAATGGCAATAACTTGTTTGGCCAGAGCGCTCAACAACTTCTTGCCGTATCCCTTGCCCCGCGCCGACTCTCGCACGTACAGATCCTCTAAGTAAATACCTGCCCGCGAGCGCCATGTACTATAGTTGTAGAAGTACAAAGCCATGCCGACGGCTTCACCTTCGGGAGTAAAGAGGAGAAGGCATCGAGCGGGCTTCGTTGGTGAGATAGGTTCGGTGGCGGGGATAATGGAGGCGTCAACCTTAGGGGAGTCGGAGGGTGCGAACGCAACTGTGGCCTGAATGGTTTCAACAGTCGCCTTGTTGGCATCAGGCTCCTTCTCGTAGTCGGCGAGCTCCTGAATGAGCTGGAGGATTATAGGAGCATCTGCAGAAAGGTTGAGTTAGTGTCATGACGACTCCCCAGAAGCGTGTTGGAGCTTACCCTCCCTTCGGGCGTGTCGAATTGTGGTCATTGTAAATGTTTGATAGATGATGACTGTACAAAATTTCAAAACACCCTCTACAGAATAATATTTATACTTAAACCAACGAGAAGAGCTGGATCTAGATTTACTTGGGCGCAGTTGACGCCTTGTTAGTGGGGTTTTGTTTTACGTGAAGGGCGTGCGCAAGGAGGGGCAGTAGTAGGAGCTGGTCGGAATTAGGTTTAGCGAAGGATGTTACCTGTCAGTGTAAGGCAATCTTATATCTACCTGGATCCTTCATTGCCACTTTGTAAAGGCAGAAGCGAATATAGATGACTTTGTTTGATATTCTCCCGGAGCCTGATGGATGGTATTCCAGAATTGCAGAAGGAATTTGCATTGAGCCCATGCTGATGCGCCATGGATCCCACCGCCGGGGATATGAAGATGTTAAAAGCAATACCGCCAAAACCTCTGTGTCTCCCAGGGACAGCTCAAATACAGAAATTTTCCCCAAGGACTGCTCTATCGAAAGCAGCTGAGATTCAGATCAAGACAGAGTTACCAACTGGGTAGTACGAGCAATGAACAATCAGTAGATCAGATAAACTCTTTTGATTATTCGTGATTCATCAACATTAAGCAAAATGATTAGGTATCTATCCAACTTTTGCGCGCCAGCCACAAACCTATCTATAGTAGATATCTGTATGTCGGCGCATTATCGCCCAACTCGGCCTTCTCCTCATTGGTGAGCTCAGTCTGTGGTGGGTTTGCATCTCTCTTCCTGTTCTCGTATAATATCACAGCAGCATATGAGAGACAGGCAATGATCGAAAGGATGGTAAAGGCAATGCAGATAGAATATCCCGGGATGAACTTGGGCGCATCCTTGGCCAAGAAGGAATATACGGCGATGATGCCACCAATGTTTCCGAAACCAACTTGCCATGCGCTGCCAATGCTTCGTCTTCTGTGACCTCCGAGGTTCATGTTGAACCAGCAAACAATGATGGGCATAGCAGTGTACGCGCCCATGGTAACAAGAAATAGAGCGCCGTATTGCACGGAGTGGTTGTCATGAACGGACAGAAGAGTGGCAAAGCCGGCGATGGCGACAAGGATGGCAAAAATGGCAAAGGATGCTCGGTGTCGAAGCTTGTCTGATGCGAATGCGATAGCAAGCGAGAATCCAAAAGCAGCAGCCCACGGAGGAACACTGTAAAGCTGTGTCTGAATGGGGCTGTACCCATACGTCTTGATGATACCAGGCGCAAAGTAGGCGTAGCCGTACGCAGGCACAATAAGACCGAAGTACATGAAGCCACCAATGATGATCTTGTAGTCCTTGAGCACGTTGAGTGCATCAGCAAAGGTCGTCTTGCGCTCGGCGCCAGCGTGGCCCTGATCGATGCGCAGCCTTGCTGTGACGTAATTCTTCTCTTCGCTGGTAAGCCACTTGGCCTGCTCGGGAAAATCGGGGAGCAAGAAGTAGAAGAAGAAGCTAGCAAGAACGGTAAGGCCGCCTTCGAGGATGAAGATCCAGCGCCAACCGGCGTAGCCACGCATGCCGCTCATCTTGCCAATGGCAGCAGCGAGAAGACCGCCGAATGCGCCGGCAAGTGTGGTACTATTGAAGAAGAAAGAGTAGCGGCGCTGGGCTTCGTGTCGACGGTACCACATGCCGATAAGGTAAAAGGCTAGGCCAAGCGTCAGTTATGTGTAGTATACAGTGAAGTCCTAAATTGACTTACCACCAGGGAACATGCCCGTCTCAAAGAGACCCAGGAAGAAACGAGTCGCAATAAGACCGCTGTAGTTTTGGACCAGACCCTGGAGGAGGGTGGTAAGGCCAAAGAGGAACATGTTGAGACTGAGCCAAAAATGAGGCTTGAAGCGCTTGAGAAGAATGTTGGAAGGGATCTCAAAGAGGACGTAGGGCACAAAGAAGACCACGAGTGCGGTGTTGTACTCTGTCTTTTCGAGGCCGAGTTCTTCGGAAAGGCCAAAAACGTCGGCATTGGCGATGTTTACACGGTCTGTAAGTTTTGGTGTCAGTTGATTGTTTGCGACCCAGCAGAGAATGAGCACACGAACCCAAGAAAGCAAGCAAGTACATGATACACAAGAAAGGAATGACATGGAGATCGATCTTGGCCATGAGCTTGTTGTCAGTGGTACTCGACGGACAAACCACCTGGGCGTCGTCTGTGTGAACGGCATCGCGACCGTTGGAGCGCTCCGGGTCGAGAGAGACGGGTGACTCGCTGCCCTCGTCTTTTTCTGTGTTATTGAGAGCCATTGCTGTTATATGGCGGTTTCTAGCAATTGTATACTGAGTCCGGATGAAGACGACGCGAAGGAGAAACAGAAAAATAGAGTGCTCTGCAGATCTTCAAGCCTGGAAATGAGTTGCGGGCCGGCACTTATAAAGCAACATGCCTACATGTCTCGGAGCGAGTCCGCCTTTTAAACCCTGGGTAGTACGACGAGTCACACCCTCTTCTCAATCAAACTACTAATTCATCGCCATACCCAACCAGTGAAGATGATCAAATTGTCAATCCTACTACAGTGGATCGTCGCATTGCAATGAAAAGGCCCAGCCGAGGTCGGGGTAGCGAATTGCAAGGGAATGATACCTATCATGACGCTTAACCACAGCAGATCCACTGACCCCATGCAGTTGAGGGTTAGATCACCCCGCAGGGGAACAAGGAGTTCGCCGGGGCCGGGCCATTTAGCAGGAGATTGATTTACGACCGAGTTGCGGAGCGAAAAGTCTAATGGATTGCTCGTTAATCACGACTGTGGAGGAGCAGTCGAACCGATGTCGCTTGGACATTCCAATATCGGAGATAATTTATCTCGCTTGACACATGCAGTTTACCAATTGCTATCATCTGAATATCCGATTTACATACAGGGCAAAACGCCCGGATTTGATCTGTAGTTGAATGACTTGGCTCTGATACGCCACAGCCGAGGGAGCCGTCTTTGATGGTGGCGGCTCTGCAGGCTTGGTTGGAGAACAGGGGGAGTCAGCTAGAGAGATCAGTGGGGGATATTGCCGCCTGGAAACTTATTAATGACGATCGTTGGAGGAGGTACTGGAAAGTTACAGCGCCAGTCGCGAAACTCTAGAGAATAAATGGTCTGAGTCTTCGCTTCTCGGCTCTGGCGATTCCTTCACTCAGGTCTCAAGTGAGCTTTCCCAGGCGAGATCCAGATTAATCCTCACAATGCAGACAGAGTCTCAATGCAGGACAAAAGGACCAACAGCAAGCCACAATATGCAATTTTGTTTTGTAATCCCGTCTGTTACTGTAGTCAGAAACTGAAAAAGGAAGCTCAATGTTTCCCCTCACAGACCAAACCCCACGGGGAAGTCCACGAGACAGAACCTCGGGAATATGGTCAGCGAATGGCAGCTCTTTCCATCACTCCTTCATACTGTGCTAGGCTGGTTGCGATCTTGGAGACTATTCACGGCTTTGGGGTTTCGACGGAGGTATTCCGTCCCATTTCTCCGCATCGTATTAATGGCTTCCCACTATGGGGTTTCCGGAACGTTGCTCCCGGGCACAGGGAGAAGAGGCTGTAAAGTGGAACGTTTGTTTCTTTGAGATTCTCATATGTTATCTTGCACTACTACCTTGTGATAAATTACTCTGTCCCAGTCTGCACAAAGTACCGTATTGACGAAGTAGTATTGATGCTTCAATTCAAGTCTACCGCGGCAGTCCTTAAGACCTGGTCCGCGGAAAGTCCGTTATCTAAAGTATCATGAATAAAAAATTGGCACTGAACGGCCATTCCTTGTCAGGGCAAACTCTAGAGCTATCAATATTGCAACAACTATTGTAATTAGACGTGCCTTGTCAATTGCTGTCCAGTTATTTTGGAGTTTGTACATTGATCAACGTCGTGTCCTACTTGTCCGGAGCTGAGGATACCCCATTAAAGGTCGCCGGAGTTGAGAGGTCCACTACGAACTCTCAGTCCGCCCCGCGATTATCTCAGCACCACACTTATAATTGCACTGTCTTCTATATAAATACCCTAAATTTATTATTTCAATTTCTTAATATGAATAATGCATTATAATTGTAAATTAAAGGGAAGCCGGTCTGAGTGGGTTGGCTGATGGTTAGATACCAGATTACCTTGGTAGGTATAATAAGGTGCGGATATTGCTCGTAAACTCCGGTCTCAACTCCGGGCAATTATGACGAACAGCTTCACCCGCCTCTGGTCAACGATAAAATATATAATTCATTCCCGACAATTTCAGACATTTTAAAATTCTAGAATAGGCATACTTCAAGATTGATTTGTTTTATACAACACACTACTCAAGTCGACTAAGATACTTGAATAAAAGATCATGGTGTCAGGGCACAACGACTACGGCCATGGCTATGCAGCCACTGAAGTGAGGCATCACGAATGGCGCACCGCCGAGAACAGCAGCCCCCATCTCATCCCAAAGTTACAAGCCATCGCCAAAGAGAACCCAAAGATCAAACTGCTTGACGTTGGTGCTGGGTCCGGAACCATCTCTGCATCTTTGGCCAAGTACATGCCAGATGGTGAAGTTACTGCCACTGACATTTCCGATGAGATCCTTGTTCGAGCCAAGGGGTACGCCGATTCTCAGGGCATCTCTAACATTAAGTTTCAGCAAGCCGATGTGTTCAAGCTACCTTTCCCAGATGAGACTTTCGATGTTACCCATGCGCATCAGGTTCTGTGCCATTTGGATGCACCAGTAGATGCCATCCGGGAAATGCTCCGAGTTACTAAACCAGGGGGCACGCTTTCTCTGCGTGAGAGCGACATGCATATGTGGTGCATCTGGCCTGAAATCCCAGCCCTCCTTAAGTTCCACGAACTTCAGGTCAAGAACATTGAAGGCAAGGGTGGTCAAGGCAAGGGAGGTCGTCAACTTCTCTCATGGGCCTTGAAAGCGGGTGTTTCCCGACAAGACATCATCTTGAGCTTTGGAACATGGTGTTACAGTGCACCCGAGGACAAGAAAGCTTGGGGTAAGTCAGCAATTAGTCTATATGCCAAACAATTACACTGACATACTACTACTGTAGGATCAGCCATGAAAGATCGCTCGCTGACCGGCTTCGCGCACGACAAGGCTATTGAGATGGGCAATGCTACTGGTGATGAGTTGGATGAGATGGCAAGGGCGTGGGAGGAGTGGATTGAGACGGATGATGCTTCGCTTGGCATCATGAATGGTGAAGCATTGATCACCAAGAATTAGAAGAGGATGAGGAGGGGGAAGTGAAGACCTGATAGTCAATATAGAATTAAAAGTCATTAAAGGAATGAACAATCACCATTTTGGAACAACAAGCCCCTGACCATAAGTCCATTTCCCAACACTCTATCTGCCAATGTGACATCTCAGTGCTTGGAATCACAACATCACTCTTGCACACTTTTCGATTCCTTTCTTCCCAACTGACTTGCCGATCTTGCAAATGGGTGCCCAGGCTCCAAGAATTGCCGTGATGCCAGTGCAAAGGATCATCGGGCCATATTTGGTCGCGTACCCAAGGCTATCACCGCTCGCCAATGAACCTTCTGCCGAGATTAGTGCACCACTGAGAGGCCCAGCAACGACAAAACCTAGACCGCGGCCTCCAAGTAGCATACCAAATACCAATGACGTATCGATCGATTCGTTCGTCCCCCTGACCTCTTGCAAGGCTCCTGACCATGTAGCACTGAACCCTCCAGCAAAGAAGCCGTAGAGAATCACAAAGACCACCATCGTGCCGATATGACGGTCCAAGCCCCATAGGAGAAACACTGGGAGGGCACTTCCTAAAGAGGAGACAAGGATGACTTTGGCACCGGAGATTTTGTCGCCCAACATTCCATGGATAAGAGAGCCGGGCACAGAAGCGAGCGAAAAGAGCGCCAGCAAGATCGGACCAGTGACAGACGACAGTCCAATCGCGTTGGCGTAACTAGCTAAGTAAGTGCTTGGCATGAGATATCCCAAGGATTGGACGATGATGCCAAATTGAAGCATCCAGAATGAAGCGTATCCAAAGAAAGCAAAGCTGACGGGGCGTGGTCTTGAGTCGCGGCTGATTTCGACCCGAGGCTTCAAAAAGAAGAGAGTAGGCAAGGTCATAGCGATTGATGCCACCGTCCAAGAGAGTAAGGTTGCCTTAAGCCCGAATCGCTGAAGTAAGACGTTGAAGAGGAACGGCATGGCGACACCAACACTTGATTTACCAGCCCACATAACTCCATAAGCAAACCCTTTCCGTTCTACAAACCATTCGTCCATATAGAGTGAGATTGGGCTGAAGAGCAAGCTACATCCAATGGCGTACATAACTCCCTGGGTAGCGATGAGGCCAGCAACGTTGCTGACGAAGGCTGAAGACGTTAAGCTGATTATGGTGATAACCAGGCCGAGGGGACCGCACCACCTTCGAAGACGCGGGAAGCGGTTGAGAGCGATAAAGGCCAATGGCATTATGAGATACATTATTCCTGTCTGAGAAGCACCAATAGATGCGATGGCGCTTGGGGACGCTTTGAGGTTGGTATGAGCGGTATAGTATTCTTGAAAGATACCAAAAGAAACCGAGTAACCTAAGAGAAAGTTAGACTTGTTCCTAATGACTGCAAAGTTGGAAACTGGCCCCAGATAGGCGCTTGGGCAGTTGTACAGCAAGCCAGGGCTATATAAGCGCCCCGGCCTCGATCTGTCGGTGGAAGTGCATCGATAGATGAAAGTTCTGCCTCATCCTCGTCAGTAGGGCGAATAGTCGCCAACTCAAGAGAAGTCGTAGTTGTCATGATTGATTCATATATTCACTTAAGATAATTAAAATCTCGACAAAACTATAGAATATATATATCAAGGGAGAAAAATGAGTCAAGTCCTTAGATCTCGGTGAAGGGACTTATTTCCTCTTTGGGAAGCTCAAGTGTATTTATAGTGAGGAGATGAAGTCATAGCCCATCGTGACTATGCCTAGTCGAGCCATTTGGGCTCACGATGGTTCCGACATCGCAACTTCGGATCTGTTGTGATAACGGGAATAACAAGATGATATTCTTCATATTGAAAATTGGCATGGTCTTGAGGACTGAAAGAAGACCATTGTTGTAAAGATATCGGGAGATGTACTGGATTCTAGAAGGTTTGGAAGTCGAATAAATTTCAAATGATACATTCAAGTAATCGGAAATATACTTGATTCCAGTTCTAGTGTGCTGTTCTTGAGGAGCGATATCATTTTCTGCTCTGCGAGTCGACATTGTAGAAAGCTTTCATACCCAGTTTTCTGAAGTAGAAGACTTTGACGGGCTTCTCCTGACTTTTATATAGGTTCTGCAGATTATGTCGCTAACACCTCGCATGGCAACCGGAGGATTTGTTATGGAAATGGTAAGATTGAATTGATCGGTTCTGTGAATTCCTTCTTATACTGCTATACACTTCATCAAAGCCTGTTGCACCGCTCCCGAAGTTACAAACACCTACGCATACATAATCCTCTCCAATGCTCTCATAAAACACTCATAGCTTTTAATTCTCATCCCAGGTTTCAGAAACCACCATTAGGGTGAATCAGAACCTTCGTATATCCTTCAATTCGCTTGTCAAACTTCTCGTAAGCCACTTCAGCATCTTCAATGTTGATCTCATGCGAGACAACAAAACTGGGCTTGGCTCGACCAGAAATAATGAGATCTCGCAGATATCTGTTGTAAGACTTTACATTGCATTGACCAGTGCCGATAGTAAGTCCCTAAGTAAATATTAGAGTTCACTTCTATCTACCAAAACTTGTCGGGAATCATACCTTTTCAAAAAGCTTACCGAAGCTAAGGCTGATCATACCCTTCGCTGAAGCTTCATCAGAAGCACCAGGATCACTAGGCACGTAAAGACCTGGGATACCTAGGCCACCACAAGCTCTTGTTACTCGAATCATGTTTTCTAGGACAATGTTGGGTTGCTCAGTATCGCCGCTCTTACTAACAGCTTGGTAGCCAACAGCGTCAACAGATCGGTCAATTTCCTCTCCGTTGTTGGCTTTGATGATCATGTCTACAGCATCTCCCTTGGAGAAGTCAATCGGTGTGCAGCCGATCTTCTCGGCGGCTTGAAGACGCTCGGGAACACGATCAACAACGAACACTCGAGATGCGCCACGGAGAACAGCGGAGTAAGCGGCCATGAGACCGACAGGACCGGCACCAAAGACAGCAACGCTCTCGCCGGATCGGAAACCAGAAATTTCAACGCCGTGCCATCCGGTAGGGAAGATGTCTGAGCAATATTAGTAAGTAACTCAAGATAGATGGTATATATACTCACCAGCCAGTAGAATAAAATCAGCCTCATGCTCTTTGCCGGCAGGGAGCTTGAGGGCATTGAAGTCTGCATAGGGAACTCGGATATACTGAGCCTGACCTCCTCTATACGGACCCATGGCGACATATCCATAGGCGCCTCCGGCAAATCCGGGGTTGACACCAGTGCAGAAAGCAGTTCTGCCCTCCTCACAGTTACGACATCGGCCATCAGCGACATTAAAGGGCATGACGACACGGTCTCCCTTCTTCAGCAGTGTAACGCCTTCGCCAAGCTGTTCGACGATGCCCATGTTCTCATGACCTGGAATGTTAGCAAAGAGATATATCATGTAAAAGAATAGCGAGCGCACCAAAGGTAATACCGGGTTCTGCTGCTGTTCGGCCTTCATACATGCTATCACTTGTGAGCATCATGGTGCCCTTTTGGTAGTGTCAACTTACTGTAAGTCTGAGCCACAGATAGCAGCCTGGATGTCTATAAGCCATTGCGTTCTATTCATGGAGAGGTTGGAAATCTTACTGTTGTAACCTTGACAATGACGTCGTCAGGATGCTCCAGTTTAGGGAGTTCGATGTCCTGTACCTTGACCTTATAAGGGCCTTGGTAGTTGACAGCCTTCATAGTTTGCGTAGTCATGATGAATAGTGATGCAAGTGAATATGGCAACTCGGGAGATAAAGAAGAAAGATGAACAGTATTTGCGTCTTATAAGTTCACAATTACCTTATTTATACCCCGCGTTTCAAGAACCATAGCCACGCTCTCTTCCCTTGATTACCCCAGGTCGGGACTTACTCGGGATTCCTAGCGTCATCATCCAACATCTGTTGCCTCTTCGAGATGCCTCGATGGTATGTTGATGCGGGGAAGCCAAGCTTGAATAACCTACCATTCTCGACAATCTGACGCTGAGAGCGGCCCACTCCTCGAGTGGGATATATCATACCAATTATTGGTAAAATCAGTTTCAATTGGGTCTGATATAATCCTTCGAGTGATATCTAAATTGCGACATAAAGCATCGCATCTTGTCAATTTTAGCCTATTAAGCATAAGCCAGTTTTTGTCTACCCTTTTAAAGAACACAATACTTTCTGGTTACCCCACTTAAGAGATGGATGTAAGAATTGGATAGTGGGGAGTGACGAGAAATTGTCTTTGCCCATGGCCAAATAAGAGATATTTCCCTGTACCACATTGGGACGAGACAATATCTTTCGATACCGGGAAAGAAGACCAGAAGATTTGAAAGGAATAGAGATATTGAGTTTGCAAAAGCAGGTTTGCTCCCTTTTAGATGCGAGCCGATGAATATAGGACTGGCCTCTCCCTTGTAAGAAGGGAGGTTGATGCTCAAACAGCAATAGTCTTGTTGATGTCGATGTATAACAAAAGTTTGCATGCCGCTTTTGTGTTTGCTCTACTATAATATACACAAAAAAGTGTCTGTGACTTACCTGAAGAACTTAACATCTGACTTGATGATCATATGTCTACTGTCTGTGTACCTTTTCAGATACCAGCTAGCTCTTGATCGCAGAAGGTTACCGTATGCACGAGGCGACGTCAGGCGGGAACCAGAAGAGAAGACGTTACGATGGCTTATATAGGATGTAAAAGTAAAAAAAAAAAAAAAGAGTTGTTGCAGTCCAGTTACTGACCGTGTTCAAGAACATACCGGAGTATTGATCGATGCACGTAGTACGGCATTGAAGATCTTATTGGAAACAGTTCATGTCCCGCTTGTAATATATTTCTAGTCAAGGCTCAATGCGTCACTTACATAAGACTGAGGTCTTTTGAGCTCCCATTTTGGAATATGTCGGCATGGTGACACGGAACATTGTTTTAGTGGGTTGCTGGGCTTGACAAATGGCTGGAACTAGCTGAGATTTGTCTTACACTTTGCTGGGGATGATTCATTCACCTCGACGAAAAGATCGACCCAGCAGGTTTGGATTTTGAGAAAGGTGTGCAAAACGGAGGAAGATCGCAATTCAATAATGGTATTGGCGTTTCCTTCGGATGGGAAATGATGCAAAGTCAATCTTTGTGGATCGCTGGGCGATTGAGAGACCGGAATTAAGTATATTTCAATGAGTTGCGAGGCACCCACTCTCGAACAACCATGCAGCCACCTGTAAGCAATTAACCAGAAAATCGCACGAATACCGCGCCTCAGGATAGAGACTGAGAGGGTTCTAGAAACCGGAAAACAAGAGCGTCAGCAACGTTACGCACAATATTGCAGCGAAGAGACATGGTACAACAGGTATGGCCTCCATTGAATGGCGTTCCGGCGTTGGACGACTCCCTTGAATGTCTCATAGCCATGCGATCTCCCATCGCGACCACACCGCTTTACATTGTTTGCAACACGACATATTCAATATCGATCTCTGATGATACGTGGTATCGCCACTATTCTTTGTTGCTGGTTAATAATATTGAGATCGTTCATGACTGCACTGAGAGCCGATATCACCGAGTAAACGGCTGGCTAGGGTCACAAGATCACACAATTTGATATCACCAATGTCTCTAATAGCTGTTCAATTATTTCATTGAATGTCTAAAGTGGCTGCTATGGCGGCTTTTCCCATATTCCTCCATCCAATTACTGTTATTAGTCTAATGAATGTCATGGAGATCGTAGATCATATCCGTCCGTCGTCACGGTGTAGTCGTGGATGAAGTGAGGTATCCCAAAATGTCAAATCCAAATCCAACGCCACAAGCTTGCGCTTAAAAGGTATTAAAAGATGTCGTCAAGAATCACGAAAAGAATAGGTCCATGAGAATTGCGCCCCTTACAGGACAGCCTGCATCTCGAGGACAGGAACCTTGAGCTGCTTCTGCTCGCAAGTCACCCGACGGTTGGAGTAGGCCTTGTCACCGCCGGCTTTGTAGTGGGCGTTCTTCCAGTTCTTCTCGGTGCACTTGGGAGTGAAGGTTGTATTGCCCTTGGCTTCGAACCAACCGCCCTCCTTCACGCATGACCAGTGCTGGAAGATGGAGATGACGCCAGACTTGCGGTTGTACTTGAATGAAGCCGAGTCACCCTCGAAAGGAACATCGCAGTTGTAGTCGGTGTTGCCAGTGAAGAAGTCCTTCTTAGCATCTGTAGACTTGGCTGAGCACTTGCCCTCGTAACCGACGCCGCGGTTCTGGAGGGTGAAAGTGACAGTGGCAGAGTTGGTCTGCTTTGTGGGAGTGTTCTGAGTGTAGACAGCTTCATACTTGAAGTCCTTGACGGTCCATTCGGTGACCTTGCTGCCCTTGGCCATACAAGTCTCTCGCTTGGTGAGAGTTTGGGGGAGGGCCAGGGCGGAGGTGGCGAGGCAGAGAAGGGTGAAGAATTGCATCTTGGCGATTATTGGAAAGCTACTGAAAGAGTATTATGACTTGAGGGAGGATTGAGAAGGATTTATGACTGATTATAAGTCGAGTAGTCAGGTGGTTGGTGACTAGACTGCGGGGTGATGAGGATGATCTTTGTCTGTGATGGGAAGATGATGATCTTTTGGAGTTGTAGTCGATTGATGATCCTTTAAACCTCAAATACGCAAGCGGACAAGACCTTTATACTTCAACCAAGATGGCCTGGTTACTTGTGAATTATGCATATTCGTGACTCAGATAGGACCGAATTCACTACATTCTCAACGCTTGTGCTGAGAATGATGGAGAATATGTCAAGTGACGTACCACAACCACAACTCACATCACACTCGCAGGGAACACACCTGCTGGGATCTCGTATTCCCGCCGTGGGGCCATATCTTCAGCTCGGCACTCCGGTACGGTTTTGTGCATGCACTGCGGGCCTAAAATAGTAGCTCAGGTAACTACCAAGGTTCAGAACCCTTATCACCAAGGTGGTATTGTTGCTAACTTACTTCACCTGGTGCTGTTATTGATTTTCGATTGAGATATTAGGGGTACGTTGTATTAACGTGATCTATGCTGCTACCTTGGCGGATGGTACGGGGACGGGAAAAAATAATGGGCTACCGTTGGAATGCCATAATCCATAGCGGATTGCCCCAAAAGACCACAAGCTTCCACTTAATGCCTGCCAGGGCCTTCTGTAAGTCAGCGTTGACGGCCCACTTACAGTGGAGGAGACTGGAGAGTCTAGGGACCAAGCCGTAGGTCCGCATGAAACATCAACGACTGGTGGCTTTTTATGCTTGCTTGTTTGGTCATGCTCAAGGTTTTTTTGGCTTTTGCAGCTTTATTATTCAATTTGAGCTTCTACAAAAAGTTAGTTGGTCCATCACCAGCCACCACAGGTATCAATGGTAAACGGGATAACTGCCAACAGTTTCCGTGCCGTCTTTCAAGTTCAAGGGTGGCTGGCCGATGCCCTAAGCTAAGCTAAGCTAATGCGAAAATCGAAAGATCACTAACATGACGGATCATGGCAACTTTTATCGCACATCAAAGCCCTCATGAGGTAATTATTCTTGGAAAAACGCTTCAAGCTTGGCCACTAAGTCGGCAAGAGTAAAATAGTAACAAAGAACGAAAATTGGGCACTCCTTTACCAAGCTTGCAGCGAATGATATCGCACAACAGGGTACACATTCACGATGTATGCATGCAAGGCAAAGTAAGAGGCATGACACGACAGGCGACAGCAACGAATCCTCGTGGCAAGCTCATGAGTTACGCCGTGTCTTGCCCTGGCAGATTTTCAACTCTCAACTCTCCCCTCCCGGTCCTTGTCAAAAGCGGGAAAAGCGGAAGAAACCTCAAAAAGCTGGACTGGGCCGTGTCTAATTCTAGACCCATGGATCTCACCAATCTATGATTGGCGAGTCCACTTCTCCGCATAAACGAGAGGAACAACGACGGTCATCGAATGTTTGCACAGGCACAGGCTGGACCCTGTTACGGTGACTGGTAAAGGAGCTTTCTCTTTCATCCACCGTCCGTAACGTTTCTGTCAATAAGTTCCGGGTATATTGCTGATTCAGCGTACCACAAATATTTTTATGACGACTATTAGCTGCGTCCAAGAGAGCGGTCTGCGGGAGATTGCTTCGTTGACATTTCACGACGGTGTCCGATGGCATTGACCGCTAGAGATCCAGACCCTGTGAAACCCCAGAAGGCCTCGGCAGGGATCTTCCCTCAGCTCATGACTTGCATGCCGCCCGTCATGCATGGTTAGGTCGATGGTGTTGCTAAACATATCGCCAGGCAAACAATCTATGTGGGCTCCTGACGTTTATGTGACATCGTTTTTCTCTATTCTGCTCAATTGCCGTGTTTGTTAATATTTTGCGAGTTTTTGAACGCCTGCCTCGGACGGAGCCACGTTTATTGCATGTGCGACTGTCTCGTATACTACCGGCCGCCGACGACGGAGCCCATGGACGGCAGGACATTTGTGACCCCCCTGTCGGAAGTCTGGGACTTTGTTTGTGAGATCGTGTGTGGTTTTGTGTAAATTCAATTATTGGTTGGTAGCGAAGAATGACGTCTATACTGACTGGATGGTCGTGTGTTGAACGTCGAGGTGAACCTTGGAGAAGACGAGGACTTCGTTTTATGCGAAACCCTACACCTACCACACTCATTACTTTTTCCGCTTGCGCCTTGGGTCCTAAGAAGACGTTTGACATTGAACTTGGGAGGCCGGTAAATCTTTGGTTTAACCAAGTCCAGTCAGTGCTCAGCCGAGTCTTGAAGTGGTGTATGTTAATCAGCTGCGTATCTCAATGCAAAAGTGCGGCTCCTTCGAGGACCACAAGGGCTTAAGCCACCATCGGTAGTCCAACTCACCCATCTGTACGATTTCGGACTTTACTGCGATGCTACGTTGAACTTTGTCATGTTGGCACGGAGCCATGGAAAGTTTGTCTCGTGTTCTCGAAGTCCTCGTGGATTGGCATAGGCGATTCATCGAAGCGAGCGGCTTCAGGCGATACTCACTACGTCCCATTTTGCCTTCATGCACATGAACCTCAACGGCGTGCACTGGTTCTTTTTATTTGTAACCATCACATCGTAACAGACCCATGTCGTAACATCACCACTTTGCTTAGAGAACAGACCTGTTCGGCAATCCTCCTCAACAGGCGACGACGGCATAATAGAACACGGACAAAGACTGGAGTTTGAAGATTATCATATGTCTGGCTTCCATTTTGGTGGGAAACTACTAGTAGTTTAATTCTTTAAACGGAAGGATATTTAGCATATCCAAGTTTATCATTAGCTTGCAATGGCTTATTTAAGAGGGCACCAAACTTACATGACGTTATATCTCGTAGGTGACTGAAATGCGAAATCATTGAAGTAATATCGAATTGTTTGTGACTTATGAAGCCACAGGTATCAGTATTAAAGTGCTACTGACAATGAGTGATGATCTCTCTTCTGGCTTTAAACCATACATATATTTCGGATGGGAAGAGTCACCCGGAATGATCAATGGCAATCTCTCCATGCATGCATTTGGCTCACTCTGATAGAACGTGCGTAACTAGTCTAAGGAAGACGCTTTCCTGAACGCGTAGCCTGGCCAACTTCTGAATTGGTAGTATCCTCGGCATATCTCTTATATGCAATGATATATCGTTCATCAGCACTCCAGGTCTCCTTTACGCTATCACGGTCAAGAATTGCATCATACCACCTCTTCCACCTCTTCCAGATCTCGCCTTCTTGGCCTTCACCTGATTCAGGGATACCATGGCCGCCTTCCTTGTAGTGATCAATCAGGAATAGGCGCTTCGCCCAAGGTGCTAAGCAGATGTCGACGAGACTCAGAGTCGAGCCGAGAAACCATGGACCTTCAGGATGCATTTCCTCAACCAGAGATTTGATACGTCCTCTCAGTTCTTCTCTTGCCTCATCAAGGCTGAAAGGCTTGTCTGGAGTATGCTGCATGAGCTTGTACCATGCGGGAATGATGCGCGTGCTAATATGATCAATCCAAATACGGCATCTTGCTCTCTCATATGGATCTGCGGGAAGAAGGCGAGGACCATACTTAGACTCATCTGTGAATGCCTCATCGAGATATTCACAAATGATGTTGCTCTCGAACAATGGTTTCTGTACTTTGCCCTTTGGATCAACTGGCACAGCAAGAGTGGGGACCAATCCACGGGGATTCATGGCCATGAAATGAGGTTCTTTCTTATATGGGTTGATTTCCACATATTGATGAGGAATTTTCTTCTCGTGAATGGTGATCCAGGTACGTTGGACGAAAGGGCAGAACCAGCCTCCGTAGAGCTTTAGAGGGTGCTCCTCAGCATGTTGAGCAGCAAACTTGGCGGCTGCGCCAGTGGGCTTTGGGGGTAGTGAGGTGTCGACATTTGTCATGACGGATCTAATCCTTGAATTTTTGAAGTTTGATTTTCGCGATGCAGTGGAAAATAAGGATGGGAAGAATTGGAATCGTTGCATGTCTAGTTGAGGGTGATGGGCTGAGGTCAAGTGAATGACGTCGAAGCAACTGTGGAGTTGGTAGCAAGGGAATGGTTGGAAGATAACATTTTACTCAGTGATTACGCTGCGCAGCCGTTATTATAACTATCATATCATCTTGGGAGATATCGGGTGACCATCTTTTACTTTGGCAACTTATATATGCTGGCCAGAAATTATCATAGTGGGAGTTATAATGATGACCTCAAATTGTTGAGTTCACCCTGGAGCTGCCGCACGGCCTTATACTGGATATTGCACGCAAGAATGGACAGTGCAGTCATGTATTTAACACAGTCTTCTTATCGTTATCGTAGCTTATAGAGCAAGCTTAGCCATTTTATTCCACCAGCCGCCACAAACTACACCACAAAATGTCAGACTCAGGAACGTCGCGCTTCACCCCGCAGAACAAAACCACCCATGAACGACTATCTACAAATACGGTCGGTCTTGTTGCCCTCTCTGATTTCCGTAAGCGACGCGCCGAAGTCCTCGAACAACAAGAGCGCGAAGCTCGCGAGGCTGCGTTCTCAGGCACGTCCACTCCGGATGCTTCCCTGACAGGCACTCCTGACAACGCTGGCAGTGATACGGGAAATGGCTCGCGGCCGGTAAAGAAGAAGAAAAAGAAGCAAGGGAAGAAGCTTCTATCGTTTGACGATGAAGAGGGCGAGGATGAGGGGCCATCAATAAAACCGACGAAGGCCAAGAAGGCTGGCACAGACGATACCGAAGACAACGAAGACGAGGTCAAGACCAAATTTAAGGCCAATAATTCAGTGGGTATACTACCGAAAGCCATGACAAAATCCGCATTGCGTAAAGAAGCCGCCGAACGAGACGCTCTGCGTCGCGAATTCTTGGCTATCCAAGCAGCTGTCAAAGCGACCGAGATCGCGCTACCTTTCGTTTTCTACGATGGGACTAATATTCCCGGTGGAATCGTAAGACTGAAGAAGGGCGACTTTGTATGGGTCTTTCTTGACAAGAGTCGCAAAGTAGGCGCCGATTTGGGCGTGGGTGAAAAGGCGAACGCAAGGAGGGAGTGGGCTAGAGTTGGAGTGGATGACCTAATGCTTGTTCGCGGAACGGTCATTATACCTCACGTAAGTTGATGCGAGTCTTGTTGTTTAACAATATCTGATTGCCGTCTAGCATTATGACTTCTACTTCTTCGCCATGAACAAGACACCCGGTCCTGACGGCGAGCCTGTATTTAAGTACAGCGCGGAACCCCCTCGAAAACCCGAAGCGACCGGCGATGCTGATTCAAGTGATCCTCTCGTCGCATCTACCTCTAAGACTGTGGCGAACGCGCCTCCCGATATCAACACCCTCGAGGGCGCTGATGAAGATCCCACTGTCACCAAAGTTGTTGATCGGCGGTGGTACGAGAAGAACAAACATATCTTTCCCGCGAGTATGTGGCAGGAGTTTGACCCGGAAAAAGACTACGGGAAGGAGGTGAGAAAGGATGCTGGTGGTAATACGTTCTTCTTCTCGCGCTGAGATAGTGGTGCCGATAGTCACAAAACTTGGAGTTGGAAAGTGGGTTGTGTTGGCTCCCGGGCGTTGGATATATCACGAGTGGATCACCTTTTGAGATTTGGCTGAGAAGTCATAAAGAAACTCGACCGTGAGGGAGACCCATCACCCGAAGAGCATCCAGACTGCCCAGCATGCGCCTGCGAGCACCCACCATCCGGGCCAGAAGAGCATGAGGAAGACAAGGTTCCCGCTGCCGAGAATGAAGACGGCGAATTCGTACCAGAGCTTTTTGCGTAATCTCTGGACGTTCTTGGAGTTCCAGGCACTCGCAATGGCTTGGGTAGACATGTTGAAACTGTGGAAAGCGCTATACTTTGCTGCAACAAAGGCTTTTAGGGTCACGATCTTGCTCGCATAGAGAACGGCGGCCAACGCGGTGCTCGCGATGATGCAGGCATGGAGGCAGAGGAATAAGGACAGTGAACCGACAAGACTTTGGAAACGAAGGGCAATTTGTAGTGACGGGCCGATCAACCTGGTGATGTCGGAGCGGGGATGGGTCGCAACGTTCAGATCCACTTTGGAAGCGGTTAGAAGCGTAGCTTTGTCCATGATCGCGATCTGAGGATGGAGTCTCGATTAAGTACCGAAATGAACCAACGAGAGATCGGGGCTTGCAATAGCACAATAATATCAGAGGAAAAAAAAAAAAAAAACGAGAATGTCTTTGACCATTCAACAACCCCCACCATTAGTCGCATCAATTGATTCTTTGGTGTTTATATAAATTATCTCAATTCCAACCCCCCACTCTGTATCTCCATAGTATGGCCATCGCTTCCCGCATCTAACGGCAATCCTGAGGCTTTTTACCGTCTAGAACGGTCACAAGCTTGAAACTTTGCAATCACATTTCACTGTTGCCAAACTTAACTTGCTGATATGAAGCCTCAGGCCCGCTTCAACCCCCTCATCCCGCGCATAGTGAGCGGTTCAAGGGTTGCAACGCGACGACCCACGGCGACACGTGGGGCTACTGATTCGTTGCTCGGGAGATCCTTATTGACAGTGAAAAGCGAGCACGGGATGGACTCAGAGCCGGATCTAGATGGCGGGTGAGATCTTCAAGACCCTGAATAAGGGACTTTACTGCACGTGGGAGCAGAATCGTCTTTCGGGGGAGTCAGAGTTCAACAGCATGGGAAAGTTAATCGTGTGGGAATAGCATACTAGTTTGTAGGCTATTGTATGGAGTGCAGCGGGAGCCAAGCCCCAATGACAGTCTCCACGTGGGAACCTGGCTGCCGTCGTTCGTTGAGGCCCGTTCGGCTGGAGTACGAACAGATCTTTAACTGTTCCGGGGTTTGACGACCGGAGGATCGCCGAGACGGACGACGGCATTTGTAAACCATAGCCTGGGTCCGTAACAGGGTTGGAATGTTTGGCTAGTTAAGCTACGAATAGTAGAGAGTCAACCTTGCTTTGAATAGGTCTAGTGATGGCTTGATAGGCCATCCGATGCTTTGCAATCCATCTGCAAGCACAGGTAGCATATGAGCCTTTCACGTGTAAGAGATCCGTAGACCTATCTTATTTGATGAGAATGCTTCCAAAATCCTCCAGGCAGTGATTATAAATTGTGAGAATGGCTTCCGGCCAACTAAGAAATGACGTTTTCCAGGACATTACTGCCCATTACCAACGCTTATAATCCATATATAAGTCAATCATGGTGGCGCTCACCATTGTCAAGCTAAGGTTTCATGATATGGAATGGCAGAACTAGTTTTACAAAAGCCTTATGAATTTCGTCCGGCCCTAATATATTATACATGAGTCAGCCGCATGATTCATTCCAGCGCTTAAAATAGGACATCATCAAAAATCAGATACTTTGTATCTTCTTTTCTTTGAAGTTAGATTTCACATGAATTGCTCTGAGCTAGCTAGCTAATCTTCATAAAGACAGTACATGCAGTGACTTAAATGTATTCTTATCTTAGAGTCTTGTTCCACCTTCTCTTCCGAAAGACAGTATGGTTCTCTTGCATGCTCAACTTACGCACTTGCCTTTTTCGCCTCCTTCAAGTCACTTCGAGCCTGGACCAACTTCGACATCTCCTTAGCAGTCTCAGATTCAAGCCTCGAAAAGCCCTTGATGACACCTTCCCGGTCACCTATACCCATCTCTTGGCTCATTTTAAACTTTCCTCCCATATCAGTAATTTCAATCTCGATTCCAATGATGCTCTTCTTCAGAAGCTCGATGAATCGATCAGGTGCTTCAGACACCTTCCAGTCAACAGGGTTGTCACCACCAGTGAAGCCCATGACATTAGTCTCGGCATGACGGCTCAGATCAGAAATCTGTTTTGAAAGAAACTGTCCAGCCTCATCGGATTTAGAATCGTAAAAGATCTTGGCGCGGCCATAGACTTGTGCTGCGGCGTAGTTCCACGTTGGAACGACCTTTCCAGTCGTGGGCTTGGTTTCCGTGTAGAACTTGGGCGTAACGTAGTGTTGAACAGGAGAGTTGAAAATGACGATGACATCTTGCTCGATTACATTGTTCAAGTGGGGGTTTTCAGTAAGGTTCTCGATCATGGCTTTGCTTTGAGGGTTGACCCTGGCGATATGGCCTCGTAGTTTTCCCAACTCTGTCTCGCTTGTCTCATCTTCGACATCCAAAACGAAAGGAATATGGCTGGACTGTAGAAAGGGGAAATTAGGGGAGGGAATTGCGGTGGTCAGAAGACCTAGGGGGTTTTCTCGAATCAGCTTCCTGAGAACTGGAAGCTCGGGTTCTGCGTGAGGTCCTTTGATATACATTGCTGTTACACTTTGATATGGAGACGATAAAGTGGTGAGATGTTGAGAAAAAAACAAGAGATTCAAAATATCAAACCTGGTGTTGGAGTATTTATTGTAGGCAGCGAAGGGTCATCCAATGATTATATACAAACTGAGAACGACGCCTTGAACCAATCACAGTAATCATAATGCCAATTCAGGGTCATTGACTTAACTATCTCCTCGGAGCTTTGTTCTAGTCGGCGGCATCGAAGTCGATCATATGGAATCATAGCACCCTTGCGTACCTTAAATTGTCCTACTTTGCCCATAATGGTTATAGTCATGTGGGAACTCATACAGATGCCGGAATTTAGAAGATGAGTGTCACGAGCCCATTCCTAATTGGTATGGACTTGGCGTTTGGCTTGCCTTGAATCTTGAGGCTGGGTCACAACCTACTAACAACAATGATCTTCAATGAGAGTGAAACTGGCTTAATCGTTAACAACTTGGTTATGCAACTGTCAAAAACTGCCAAACCTTCACAGGCTGCAGTGCCGAACCATTGTTACAGCTGAACTTTGTAAGTCAATTCTGTGATTGGTCAGTAATGAGATCTTGGCTTTGGAATCATTCTCAAGTTTGCGGGGCTGCGGGGTTGACGATGTCTGAATGGTTCGATCCTTGAGGTACATCTTTGGTTTTACGACTCATCTAATCAGCTGGATTCTATTGCGTAAGTATAAGTCATATGCACTGGAAATATGAGCTTTTAAGGAAAGAATAGGAAATCATCAGTTTTACCCCTTTGGGAAATTATCAGCGGTGGAACAGAAGTTGAGATGCAAGCTGAGTTCAAGAAAGACTGATACAATTTTGTGAGCCACTTCATGACTACGCAGAGCATAGCCCATTTCTCTGTAACGCGTATTGCTCGTGTTATGCATTTCATTTGTACTTTTATCAACCTTCGATATATAAGTGCTCCGTTGAGCTATATGCAATATTCGTCCTTTCTCGTTTGGCTTGTATGACTGGGATGGGCGAGGAAATGAAAGTTTTCAAGCCAGCATGCAAACACACCATGTTTACCTAAGCTGATGCTAGTATGGCTTGGTAGAAGCATATTAACGGAATATTATAGGTTTTCGGTGTCTCTTCCGAGAATAAATTCGAGAAACTAATAGGATTTCATTCATTTATCAATTTGTCCTGAACGCTATGCACTACAAACTAGATGCTAATCTTATCAACAACCTATGACTCAAGCAGCGACCGGAACAGTCTTGACCTCTTCCTTAATTCCCTCTTTAGAGACACCATTGCTGCCATTAGAATCGTTTGTGCCGTTCTCTCGCTCCTTCAGAGCAGCTCGTACACCAGGCAAGATGTATCGACCATAGTCAATAGCATCGTTCAAGTTGTCATATCCACGGATAGAGATGAGCTCAGCACCGAGGTCGACATAGTCAAGAATGGAGTCAATGATTGTCTGGTGAGAGCCAACCAGGGCTGTAGATGCACCTCGAGCATTCGTAGCTGTGACAGTAGGGTACCAAAGTGCACGATCTTGGACCTCGCCCTTCTTGGCGATATCGAGCAGACGTTGAGATCCAACGTTCTGTGGGCGGTTGTCACTGGGAGCAGCCTTGCCAACGCCCTTGGGCCGGTTTTCCTTGAGCAGGTCTAGAGTTCGGTGAGCCTTGGCCCAAGCGATCTCTTCTGTGTCGCCGACGATAGGTCGGAAGGTAACCCAGATGCGAGGACGATCTTTACGACCAGCCTTCTCAGCCTCGGCATAGATGCGATCGATCTGCTCCTTGGTTTCCTTGAGAGGTTCTCCCCATAGGCCAAAGATATCGGCCAGTGAGCCACCAATACGGTAAGCATCATCAGATGAACCACCAACTGAGACGTCGATATGGCCATTCGTTGGGCGGACAAGGTTAGAAAAGTTCTTGAAAGTGTAGTATTTGCCCTCCCAGTCAAAGGGTTCAGGAGAGGCCCATGCCCTTCGGAGGATCTTAATATATTCCTCCTGCCTAGCATATCGCTCTGACTTGTTCAAGAAGTCACCCTCTCGGGCTTGCTCGGTGTCATCTCCACCAGCAATGAAGTGAACGACGACACGGCCATTGCCAAGCTGGTCAAGCGTCGCGAGAGCTTTGGCAGCAACGGTAGGGTAGATAGTATTGGGGCGGAGAGCAATGACAATTTTAATTTGTTTGGTAACGGCAAGGATAGTGGCGCCGATAGTGAAAGGATCAAAGGAGGAGGAATGATAGGGGATCAGAGTGTAATTGAACTTGTTATCATCAAGAGTCCGGGCATACCGGATAAGGAACTCAGGGTCGATGCCAGCACCGGGAATTGGGTTCAGCTCCGTAGAGGCGTTGGGGAAAGTGATGCTAATGAATTCTGTAGGCATCTTGGTGTATTATAAGATATTATCTGATTGAAATCACACAGATAAATTCCGGAGGGGCATCACGAACTCTTATATCAATCCTAACGTTACCTTGGTGTTGTTTTAGACCCGTTTTATATGCGTGCTTGTCAGGTTTCATTATTAATGTCGAGTATGGTGAAATATTGCGACACATAGTTGATGATCACGCCTTCACACCCACCCCGATCTCGGCTAATCAAATCAATCGTAACCCTTAGTTGAGAGATAAAGCAGAAATGTGAGATTCCTAATGTTAATGTGTATTTTGTATCAAAATCAAAGTTGAATTCGTTGATAATATAAATTTGTTTTTGCAGGTCGACAAAATTCTATAGCCATAACGACTTTCATCATGATAATCATCCAGTACCCAGCCAATATATCAGCCTTAGCCTTTTACCACTACTAGCCCCTCAGGTGTTCTCCAAGGTTCCCCGCTCACTTCCCCTCCAGATTGTATCGTTATCCTCTTGGGTGACAGGGTCTGCGATGGCGTCAGATCGAAAATGGTCCACCCTCATGGCATCTGCGGCCACCACCGATGGGTCAATGTATCTAAACTCGCAGCAGGAAGGGTTCTTGAACACCTCATTGGATATATTTATCGAGGTCCTTATCTGACAAGACCGGGTTTGTGGGCTAATCAGTCCATATCGGTTCAGATGTGAACTGTCCAAGAAGGTCTGCCTTTCCATCAACCAATACTTAGCTTGGGAATCTATCAGAACTCCATTATCCAGACCCGACCCTTATTTATAAGCATTAATATATTATTCCCGCATGTAGGCCCTTGCCGAGTGGGATGTGAAGTGTATCGGGCAGATGCTGGCTTGATATGTCTTCAACCCTATCTGATAATATCTGTTATATTGAAGAGATACAAGCGCCACTGGAAACATTTTAGTCTTCTTAGGTAGGGTATATAGGTATAGCTAGTAAATACTCTTTTATGACTTATCGTTTTCTACATAGTCTACTAGAGTTCAGCTTTTATAAGTGTAAGATATGGCATATAGAAATTTAACCTTCAAAATATATATAAACAAGAGGATGTGATCACTCGAATTATTTCCTGTCAAACTCCACGCAATAGATCAGGCGCTGGAGAGGAAAGTTTAGTATGTTGATGAACAGATTGTGTTTGACAGAGGCTGACAAAAGATAGTGATTTGAAGTCTCGACTTCAATAAGTTTATATTTCGTCGATCATCTAAAAGTAAGCCCCAACATTGAGATTTGGATTACGTATAATTCTCTGAAATTGGAAAACTTTACACAATCATAGCGACGGATTGAAATTCAGCAAGACTGACGTAGAGTTCACATAGGTCTTGAAAGATAGCTAGTAAACAGTACGTAAAGCCAATATGTGTTCTTCTTTTTCTGGGAAACCATTTAACTATTTATTGAATTAATACTATAGCTCTTCCCCTTTCTCAAAACAGGACTTCTCGCAACTAAATGACCTGATACAGAGGGTTCTGAGGAGGGTTTGAACACGTTGAATTGTGAAAGTTCATGTTGTAGTTAATAAGGATGAACCGGTTCACAGCTGCCTTGTTTCATTCTTTCATACAATCAAAAAGGTATTCTAGAAGGGGCTTTCCCGGCTCCTGGGTTGTTATTTGATTCCAAGGTTTCCGTTGAAGAGATCATCATATGTTTCAATTTGGTCACCCAGGACGCAGTATGGAAATGTCTTACATCAGCAGTCGTTGCCGTCGATGCGAAGAGAAGGAAGCCTGGCCCCAAAGAAAACAACTGTAATATGATGACGCGTAAAGGTTGGATCAGTAATCCAGAAGCTCGTAATCGCATATCAAATGTCCCAGTTGCCTTTAAGACCGAGCGAGGATTGGCCGGATCTCGTACAGATGAAAAGGATGACAGTGCCTGTCGGACTGATGTTCCCCGTCGCCAAGACACTGCCCGTTCCTTATTCCGCTCGCTTACAGAGAAGATTGTGGAAAACTTATATGATGAATAGTAGAATCTCGGCATAAATTGAATAAATATTCATAATTCAGACAATATATAGCGTCGGGTTGTCGGGTAGTGGATTCCTTCGCGTCAAAGGATTGGAAACGGGCCCACATCTAATTTCCGTGATAACCTCACAAGAGGCCGCCGACTTCCAATCAATCGCCTCAGTAAATCCGTCTCAAGGCCGTCTGACATTTTTAAACAAGAGTTAAGACTTCTTTATAATATAAAATCTCCCAGTTTTCTGGGAACATAGCATAAGAAGATCATCAACCATTAGTGAAAGTATCTCAGGCCATATGTCAGTCACCATGCCAGCGAAAGTGGAGTTTCTTAGATACGCGAGTATGTAACTTTCCTTGAAGTTAATATGCCATTTCCTCTAATGTTTGACAGGTCCAAATGAGATGCGGACAATAGCCCGTGAAGATGTTGGCTACTATCACGCAGTCGTCATTGGTGCGGTCTACGACTTTGCCGATGGGGTCTACATCAAGTCCCCCACAACCTACGTCAATGCTCTGAGACGCTGCGTCGAGGAACATCCCTTCTTCTGCGTCATTGTCGGAGATAGGAACACTGATAAAGGTTTCTATGAGCGGGTGGCCAGTATCAACGTCGAGGAGCACATCAATTTTGTTGAGGACGAAAATGCTCAGACAGATTCACTGGAAGCTATCGGAAGATCAATCAAAACTGAGATAGACCGTCCTTTTGTCGCTGGGATTCCTCCATGGAGGATCGTGGTCCTCCCTCTCGGCTCATCGCAATGCCATATTGCATTCTCTTTCTCTCACACCATTGGCGATGGCATGGCCGGAGTTGCCTTTCACAAGACGTTTCTCGCTGGATTGCGAGAAAGCCCTGCAATTGTACCATCATCTATCATCACTCCCCCGAACAAACCCCTCCCTGAGCCATTCGACACCGCTGAAAGATTGCCAATCTCATGGTCATTTCTCTTGGCGCCTTTTATTGCTGAGTACATGCCATACTTTCTCGTTCGGTTGCTTGGCCTACGTGTCTCGGCGTCTTATGTCAACGATGGTACATGGACAGCAACGCCCATCTTCTTTAATCCCGTGGCATACCACAATAAGCTCAAGATTCGACAGATTGAGGCTTCTCAGGTCAACAGAGTTATCCAGCTTGCGCGGACTCATGATGCGAGGTTGTCAGGAGTCATGCACCAACTCATCACCCGTGCACTGAGCAAGGCAGTCAAGGACAACAACGTCACCAATTTCGTGGCGCTAACAGCTATAAATATGCGAAGATCAATCGGCATGTCCAATGACGTGGCGAGTGATTTTGCATCAGGGTGCTACACTGTGCATCTTCGCAGCGCTGCCACAGGTCCTTTGTCTGAACAAGAATGGGCATCGGCTGCTGAAGCTACAAAAGAGTTTGCCATTGCTTCTACCAAGCTCGAAGATAGCGCCATTGGTCTGCTGCGATACGTCCCAAGTATAAGAAAATGGACCCTCGGTAAGATTGGCAAGAAGCGGGACTCTTCATACGAGTTCAGCAACGTTGGTGTCTTTGATGGAAACACTGCGAATGATGACAAGGCCAAGGTGTCTAAGTTGACATTTGGGCAGCCTGGTCACGTTGGAGGATGCCCCATATGTTTCAACATCGCCTCTGTGAAGAATGGTGATCTGGTATACACGGTTACGTGGCAACCTGGGGCGTTGGGGCTTGGTGATGATGCGGCAGAGGAGAAGATAGTGGAGGAGATATGCGACGATGTTCAGCGTGGCTTTAACGAAATAGTTTAGTTTCCGAACGCGATATTAGCTTAATAATGTTTAATTTTCTGCTTATTGGCCTATACTATTCTGTATCTGGTGAGCATTTCGATTACAGTATGCCTCATATTCATTCCATGCACAGATTCAAGACCCTGCCGATCATTGCAACAGGGATTGTGGCTCAGCGAGTCCCAGTCTCGGACTCGGGACTCCCGATAACCCCACAAACGGTGCACAGCATGTCACTCGACGATATTAGTGGTTCAGCCCTGCACGTTAGCGGTTAGTTTGAGCTTACGGGCTTGTATGTGCGGCTGTGAACTGCGCCTACTGAGTGGTCTGGGAAACGAGGAAGCCTTGCCGGTTTTTGTCAGCCAAGGCGGATTTAATGGGATGCTAGGCTAAAGCAGCTGTTGCTGTAACGGTAGATATGGAGCGATCGCGGTATTAAAAGGCGGGGGAGGAGCTGTTGTTTTGAGTTTCCATTCATCATCATCTACTAGTCACTCAAATACTCCTATTGATCAATTTCTCAACTCCATCTATCTACCTATAACCTATACAAGCATTATGTCCGCCAACGACTATTACGGCAGTGGTAACAGTGGCTACGGCCAGCAGGGTGGTTATCCCCAGCAGCAGAATTATGGCCAACCTCAAGGCTACCCTCAGCAGGGCGGCTATCCCCAACAAGTATGTTTCTCGTCATAACTCTTCTTCATCCTTACTAACGACATTACAGCAGCAGTACTCTCAGCAACAACCTCAGGGCTACGGCTATAGCCAACAACAGCCTCAATACGCTTCCCACCCCCCTCAGCCCAGCTACGGCTCCCACGCTCCTCCTCAGCAGCAGTATAGCCAACAACCCCAGTACGACCAGCACGGTTCATCGCCCTATCCTCCTCAACAGCACAACAACCCTCAATACGGTGCCCCTGCCTATCCTCAGGGTGGCGCTCCAGGACAATACCCTCCCGGTCAACCCGGCCCCGACGGTGATCGCGGTCTCGGAGCTACTCTCGTGGGTGGCGGCGCCGCTGCTTGGGCTGCGCACACCGCTGGAGGTGGACTTCTGGGCAGCCTTGGTGCTGCGGCTGCTGGTGCTATTGGTGCCAATGTGCTCGAGAACAAGTTCAAGAAGAGCAAGAAGGACAAGAAACATAAGAAGGATAAGAAGCACAAGACCCGCGGGATGGACAGTAGCTCTAGCAGTGATTCTGATTAACGATGGTTGCCCATGATGGGTTATGGAGTTTGGGTGTTAAAGCACTGTTTACCTTACCTTTGTGTTGCGAATACGATAGTTTCTTGGTAACTTTCAAATTGATGACTATTTTATAAGTGACAATCGACTAAAGCATATGCAATACTACGTTTCAGACTCTAGGTTTGTATCCTAAAAATAAGCTTATATGCCAAGCTTTCAAGCTTCTTGGCTAAAATCATAGCTATTCCCGAATCCTCGGTTCAGGTAACCCTCAAGCACAGCCTCTCTACTCACCCAATCCACTGGTACATCCAACCCGAGCTTGCCCTTTTTTTCTAGACCTTCTAGAATGGGCTTTACATCTTCGCCCAGCTCAAGTCTCATTCTATTCCTGAACCATGGAGCAAAGTGGATCATAGCGAGCATCACCCTAGTCTGTTGAGTAGTATTGGGCATACCGGCGTGCCAGAGTCTCAGATCGCGCACGATGATGCTACCTTTCTTGATGATGGGCTGCAAAGGCGGCGAGACTTCTCTGCGTTGTCGGAGGAGTTCTTCTCCGATGCGACCGCTGGCTCTCTCACCATGAGCACCTTCTTGTGCATCTAGGCCAAACCCATTGTGGGTGCCAAGCCAGATCTCTGTGGATCCGTTCTCTGGTGTAGTTGTGACAAGAGGAATGTTGACAACGAGGGCGAAGGGATGGTCTGGGTGTGCAAAGTCTGCATCTGAATGAACGGGCTGACGTTGAGGAGTTTCTCCAGGAAGCGTTGCCATCGCAGAATTGGCAGAACAGAAAGTCCACTTTGGCCGAGGGCCCATCATTGCAGTGGTAATTTGCGTGGCAATAGGGTCTTGGGTATATAAGTTAGATTGTCCAGGACAGAGTAATAACGATATGCTTACTGGTGAAGATAGAAGGTTTAAAATATTCAGAAACAGGAGGAGCGTCTTGCTGAATATTTCCTTTATTGTAATTGAAAGGACCCTTATCTCCTCGAGCCTGCAGGGTAAGAGCATCTTCAATCATCTTATTATTGAGGATGTCAATATCCTCATGAGGGACAACATCTTCCACAACAACCAAGCCGTCTCTGTGCATGTGTCGCACAGCTTTCTCAAGATTCCTAGAGTCGAGTGTCCAGTTCTTCACTTCTTGAGCAGAAGGTCGAACAACTCCGACCTGAGGGGAGTGTGTAACTGTTGCAAAGGTGCGAGCATGTTTCGCGAAGGCCGAGGAAAGTTTTTGGACGCGCAACATGATGGAAAGGCTGCGTTGAAGAAATTTATACTGTTCAAATGAATTGGAATGATTCTGGAGAAGTCTTTTTGATCCCTTTGGGTGCGAAAATGCCTTCTCATTTATACTTGCCATGAATATTCTTGACGATGAGAGTTTCCCGAGCTCGGAAAACCCTTCCCCACTTGTATAAAGGCTCGGCCGCCACGATCCATTCGATGCAACAACTTGTCTCGAAACGACTTGTTAATGAACAATGCAAATGGATCATCAAATTTATGTGTTTAGCTCCTGCAATAACGTTTTGTGGCTTCGACAAAATATCGCGGAGTTATGTCCTTGTCATCCTACTCCTGATCCACCCCCCAAGATGCCTTGAGATCGCCAATGAGTCGCTCAACCGGCCATCCTATGGCTGATTTACACGCAAGAAGCTGCCGAACCAGTTCCTGTTGCGGCGCCTCGACCGTTATAAATCTTCCACCTACAAATAATGTCAAGTGGCCGACTAGAGAGATATAGAGGTAATGAGTACTTACAAAAAGCTATTGGCCCGAATGCGTTGACCAGCACTGACGGTACTTTGGCAGTAAAAGCAATGCCGCAAATCTCTAGCGCAAGAGTCTCTAGGAATTTTTCTTTGGACCCGGCTCCAAGTTCAGGGATATCAATACCGCCTATCTCTTCGAGGCTGCCTGGAAAAGTATAGATGCATATTATTGTAATTGCGACGAGATAGTAGTGAAGTATCGCAGCTATTCTCTGTCAGAGATATCATACTGATATAAGTTTAAAAAGGGAAATATACTCACCATGGCATGGCTGTAGAAACCAGATTGCTGGAAATAGATGGGTTGTAGCAGTCTCACCTTGCAGTCTCGAGAAAGGTTTCATGTGAGAAGGGCAAGAATCCCGCCAAATCTTGAGAGTTCCCTTTATAGAATCCCATTGCAGACCTTCCATGTCTGGCTTAAAAGCCATATTAATAATCTTGCCAAGAATTAGAGTAATGGAGTTGAGATAGTCCTGATCAGAGTTATGCTGAGTGATAAATGGCGTGCTCTCCAGGCTCATCTTCAACGGACAGTCTTCAAATAGACTGAACGTAATATCTTCTCTGAGATAGTTCCAGAATCCTGAGCCTAGTAGCCCGGCTTGTGGAATACCCGAGAGCACCGCGTGGAGTGAAGACATGGAGTAAGCACCATGAAGATGCATGTTGGGATCAACATCACCGTCAAGAATTTCATATGAGCGCAAAAGACACGTCGCAGCGAGTGCCACACCTCGATTAATAAGTTCATCGCCTGCACTTAAAGGAATGAGAAACTGGACACAACGATGATGGTAGAATTCAGCGACTTTGCGAAAACTTGGTGCAGAAGTTTTACATGCATGCATTGAAGAGAGTGCGATGACGGCGCAGAACAGAAGAGGCTCGTCTAGAGCTATGGCCGGAACGACGAGGCCAAAAGAACATGTTGAGTCGCTGAGATCGTACCATGTCGAGATATTGAATGTGTAAGAGTGGAAGAGACGCGCGATATTTTGATCTTGGAGAGCTTTTCGTGGAGTATCGGGATTGGGTAATTCTTGGTGGTGGACTTTTTGAACAGTCAGCCGGGCAACATCAGAAGAATGAGATGATATACTGAAGCGCATTGGTTTCTCTGATCTATCGCAGTACAAACCGCTGGTTGTGCATTGTCCACAGATGGGAAGTGCTTGATTGCCTATCATAAGCATCAGCATAAGGTCTTGGAAATAGTAAAGCTCGTACATTTTAGCTTGCGTCGACGGCAAGTATTGCTTCATCTATGTCAGTTGGATGGTCTTATTTTGAGACAGGCAAGCGAACCATATGCCCTTCTTCGTTGGACGCGGCATTTGAACATCTGGGTCGAGATATGAGTTGATTGCGTTGGTGGAAGGAAATGGATGTTGGTGATAATTTGATTGGAGTCATTTGATGATGGTGGGGTTTGCTTTAACTTCGACACCGGCGTTAGCAATAATGTCACGGTTGACCAAGAAGTAAGAACATGCCTCAATTGACAAGATTCAGGAAGCTTGAGAGAATTATAAGAATGCCGGAAAAAAAAAAAAAAAAAGACTGATCAGACTTTTATCTCGGCCACGCTCACTACTAGCAACAATCAAGCACTTGGAAGGTCATATCAATTTAATCATTAAACAAGAATCTAGACCGTTTACAAACTGTCGCTCCATACTCAAAGCTGTCTGTCTAGTAGTCTATAAGTCCCAAATCACAAACGACAGCACCCAACTGCATTCTCAACGTCACGTCTACAATAACATGATGACTCGATAGGCACATCCACAAATGCCATGGCCGTCTTAAGCTGCTGCTTTACGATCCGTGCCTCACCGTCAAGTCCGAGCTTCACTGCACACTCATGATATCCGTGAAGAGCCCAGACATTGTTGGGGTGGTGCCGTGCCCTGAAGAGTTTGTTATTTAACCCGAGATCGGTGCGGTATACGTCAGCAGCTTCTTCAATGCGGCCTTGTTCCATGAGAAGAGCGGCGTAGGCATGGCGGGCGGGTTGCATCCATGCCCACGGCTCAGCGTATCGCAGACCGTCGTCGAGATCGATGGACTTTCGAAGATGCTCGAAGGCGAGCTCAATATTGCCTCTTCTGTATTCAAGTTCGCCATCAAGCATGGCTTCGGCCACAGCCAGGACATCGAGGCACTTGTTGGGGTATTCCGTGCGCGTCGGTGGCACACGAGCTTTGGCTGCGATGAAGAGTTCACGCTGTTTAGCCGACTCTTCAACATTTCCCAAAGCCGCATAAGCAACACCCTTGGCATAGTGAATTGTCGCAGTCGTCACACAGAGTAGTTTCTGGTCCTCAGGAAGTGGCATGTCAATAATCTCCTCCCATTTCCCAAAGCGGATCAGGATATGTGGACGAACTGATCGGAAAGTCTCCAGCCAGTCTGCCATAGGAGGCGATTCAATGCGCAAGTCCTCGTCTGGAATAGCTAATTCCATTTGGTCCACTGCTTTGATTGAAACCCCGTACTGGCCAGCAAACATGGCGGCATAGATGAGTGAGTGGTAGTCGTGCATGCGATAGATGGTGTAGAAGTCGCCGCCACCACGAAGGGACACAAACTTCTCATCGGCTATGACAGCCTTTGCATTAGCAGAAATGGCTCGTCGATAATCTCCGATGAGGATGTCGAGGTGCGAAGGCATATGGGCCAGATGACCTGCTTCATTCGCCAGTCTGCGGAGATGCTCCGCGGCAAGTAGACCTTTTTCCGGTTCCGTCGACATTTCGGTGACGTGGATGTAGGCGTGCAAGAGGCCGATGTGTTCATACCCGCCATCATGAGCGATGCCTCTTTCAAGAACTTGTTGAATCTCGAGGACCTCAGAACCGGGCGCGGGCTTCCCTGTTCGGACATCCCATAAAGCCCAGGGTGTGAGATTCATGAGTGCGTCGGCGTACAGAGTCGCAATATCGAGATCATCTTTGAACTCTTTATACACAGGTCTCATGGCTTCCGCGTAGGCGGTATTCCAGGCCCTCGCATGATTTGTGTCATTCTCATCCTTGGGATAGCGATGTCGAATAGTACCAGCGAGGGCTCGCTCAACGGGACTAGCCTTTGAAGCTAGAGCTTCTGCCTTGCTGCAAGCTTCAAGACCTTTCAAGGTAGTGTGCTTGAGATCGTTCTTGTCGAATGCTTTCCAGGGCTTGTTGTAGTTAGGGCCAAGGGCAAAGGCAAGACCCCAATATGCGAGGCAACATTCCGGATCAATTTGGATGGCCTTTTCAAAAGAGCGTTCTCCCTCAGCATGGTTGAAAGCGTAGCACCAAACGATGCCATCTTCGACCCATCTTTTGGCCTCCGGTTTGGTGGTAGTAACGTCACGACTGAAGGGGGGGAGGACGAACTCTTGCCCGTGAGAGGCATCAGACTTTTGGGTTGACTGCGATGGCCCCATTTTGAACAAGCCAGGAAGTATAAAACGGCGAATGGCTGTAAATAGTAAACCCTTGTAATCCAAGACGTGTACAAATGGTGATGGTTGCTGTCTTCGGGAGATCGCCCCAACTTGCGGAGAAGCTGGGAATGCCCCACTCTTGGTTTATACAACGTCAAATCAGCGGTTAGTGACGTGCGTGTCGATGACCGAATACGGAGTATAAAACCAATGTGTAAATGTTAATGGAGTTGCGATCAAGAATCAGACAAAAGTATTCTTGAAGGGCTCGGGTTGAAGCGGGAAGGGAGAATCTGAGATAAGACACTCTCCTCTCGTAAGCCAATCTCCAGAGTAACAGCCACTAATAAATGATCGCTTGTCTGGAAGCTCATGTGACGCAGACACAGAACAGTGGCCTTCTTAAAACCCCCAATTAAGATATAAAAATAACAGTTCAAGTTTAGGGTCTTTAGGTTTCATTAATACTGAAATCATCTAAAGCTGGTCTAAAGCTAGTCTAAACATTCCATGACGGATTAGATGAACTCCTCCACTCACCTCTCGGTTTCGCATATCCCATCCAATGATGAGTTTGATCGCGAGACTTCTTCACTCAAGCAAAAGGCTTGAATCTTCCATTAAAGCTTCTTCAGCGTGTAATTTACCTTTCCGCTTACACACAAGCCAAATCGATGTCCCACCGAATTATCATTTGCCAAGATAAGTAGCCATGAGCAACCTTTCCTCCTTTACATATTTCTAATGACCTTGAGGAAGAACCTGCTGAGTTGATCACCAAACACAAAGATGTACATAACTTTCAGACGTTTCTTCGATCTCTTTCGACGGAATATTTTTCGGAAGGAACATCCCCGCGGAAACCTCATTGTCATCCCGGCTGAGATCATCCTACAAATCGCTCAGCACCTCCCCAATGGCTCTCTGATTACTTTCAGCCTCACCTGTCGCCCCTACTACAATCTTCTTTTGAGAGTCACCCGCAACATCAAACTCGAAGGTTTGGACTTGGAAGAGTTCCTGGCGTTATTGGAGAAGGATTGCACAGGCTGGTACCTTTGCTATTCTTGTGTAAAGCTTCACAAGCTGAACACAGGATGGGTAGTTCGATTCTCCGGATACAACCAACGGGAATTTAATAGAGACTGCTTGTACCACTTCTATTTCTATCTGAAGATAGACTTAGGGTGGGCGATAAGATTCCCCGACGCGCAACTTGTTATGAAGCGCCATCTCAATGGCCCTACCCATGGACTCCCTCTTACCACACTCAACTATCATGGAAGAGCCTGGCGACACGGAGGTGGTAGTACAAGTCGATGGACAGCCTTTTCTCGTATCATTCAAGATGAACTCTTCGTAAGGAGGACTATTGTAGTCTGGCATCCAAAAGACCTAGAGCCACAGAAACTTCTTGATCGCATTTCCATCCCCATTTGCCTTCATGTTAGGAGCAACTACGCAGAATACGCAGACTACGCGAATGTTTTCGCATCCATCGGCTGTTATGCTCTACCGGAGTTGGCAGAACTATCGACGGGGCTCAAGGCCTGTGATAACTCACTGGGGTTGTGTCTTATCTGCCTGACTGATTACTCTATAAGTATATGTTGGAAGACTAGCCCTAGGCAAGGCTGGCACATAGAAGTAGTGAGTTACTAGCAGTTTGGCCCTTGTCGATCGCCCTACGATTGGAAATGGAGAGTTTCTGCGGAAGAATCCCCGTGGAATGAACCAAGATGTCGAACACAAGAGCCAGGGCTCGTACGCAAGCGCTGGATGTATCCAGATGGCTTGATACAACCAGAGGGAAGATATATTGGCAGGGCCCGCCGGTGGTCTGGGAGTTTACTCGGCTCAAGGCGTTGCCCCTGGGGTCACCCGTGCATTATTACACCAGAGTGTAGGGACCACTATGTCGCAGAAGAGAACCAGCCGCCTGACGATGATATGGGAGGTCTAAACTGGTTGTATCCGACCGAAGTTTAGCGAGCGGTCTGTGTTATATCGCAGAGATCATGAGAATACCACAATCTGGTAGCCTTCGGCGACTCCTATATATGTATTCTGTACTGTTGCCCTAAATCTAGTCTTTGGAATGGTCCAAAGTGAAGGTCAAGGCCTTTCAAATACCTTCTTCTCCTTGGCCATTCGTCACATAATTTACTTGAAAAGGAATTGATTTGGGCTTATATTTGGACTATTAAATGAGCGACCCCATCTCTGGCATCATTATACGTCACTACGCGACCAACTGGATCACGCCGATAGGGTCTGTGCCAATCTCCTCGCAATCTTAACCAAGAAGATGCTCCTGCTTGGCACCCTCAGCAGCCTGCAGATAGCTGACACGATCACGGCAGTAAAACTCGACGTCAATCTTGTTGTTGAGGTTAGCCTTGCCGTTGTCAAGACCACCAGCTTTGATGATGATCTTGCCCGGCATGACGTCGAGGCGAGTGTACAGGCTAGAGCCACAGTCGCCGCAGAAGAAGTGGTGGTTTATCTTGCCAGAGGCGCCGGTGACATCGCACTGCTTGGGAGATCCTGGAAAGCATTAGTCTCTAGTTGTTGGAGCAACTCAATTGATACCATACCCTTGGTGACGGAAAAGTCATCCTCGGCGACTACAGCGTTGGAAGTAAAAGCACCGCCAGTCCACTTCTGGCAATCGATGCAGTGGCAGAGAGCCGTAATAGCAGCATCACCTAAGTATCTAGTTAGATGATTTCGTATTATATGATTGGTTCCAGAACTTACTGTCGCTCTTGTAAGCGATAGCACCACACATGCAGCTGCCAGTAAGAGCCATTATAACAACAAATTAAGAACGAGGCTAGAGTGTCTTTGGAAAAGCGTGAGTTATCAAGGTGTCTGTGTGGGTGATCTGTGGAGTGAAGAAACTCTCAAGGTTCTCGGACACGGGATATATATACTTGAGTAGATCTCCGCACAACAATGGGTCAGTGAGTAATGAGTTTCTATGGTAGTCCTAATCGGTCAAGCAAGAGCGGGAGCTAGTTTGGAATATTACTTCATCGCCAAGTGGAGAGCTATTCTACGAAGAATATTCCATTCGCTTTAGGGCTATGTCAGAGGCTTGAGGGGTAAGCAAAACTCCCTTTCTCCGGAGGATTCACACGAGTCTCGAAACCAATAATAACAATACAACTCTCGACAAACTCGGTCAGCTGGGTGAAGTTTGGAATCAACACGTTCATCCATAATGTGACCATCTTCGGATCCGCGTTTGAGAGCGGGGAAATACGTATCCGGATATCAAATTCCCCAGACGTTCTACGTGCCATGATGGATCCAAAAAAGAGCGGAGGAATTAACTAAGAACTCCGAATCGAATTGGAAAAAAACTAAAGTTCTGGGGAAATGGTTATGAATTCTTGGCGTATAACTACCGATATCCGCTCCACCGATGCGGGGAATGGGCATATTCATGAGGAATCATCACCGACGATCCGGCACACAATGTTAGTTAGGCACAACAAAGCATTGGAATATTTCATGAATTTCATAAATCGTCCTAGACTAACATAAACACTAGTTTCATACGAAATCGCGTCTCTGCTATTAGTTGCAGAACACCTCAGCCATCACTCCCTTCTTCAGACATCCTCCTGTGCCTAATCCCGCAGGTGGGCAACCTCAGGTTTCTCACTACTGATCCTACCGGCTTCCTCATCCTCAAGTCCATGATGGCCAGCCGTCTGTTCCATAGCGTGATCACCCATGGCCTCCCTAGCATCGGAATCGTGAGCAACATCGAATTTGCCCCTCAAGTTCTCAGGACCGATGAACGTCAAAACAATCACGTAAACGTACACACAGGCCATAAAGATGCAGATGACTTTTCCATAGTCGTAACGGCTCTCTCCTTCAGCGTTGTCGGGAAGGGGGAAGTTCTCGCCGAGGCGGGCCTCGATGGTCGATGAAGCAGAAGAGACGAGGTTACCGAGTTGGTAAGATGTACCTACGACGAAAGTACGGAAAGCACCAGGAGACAATTCCATAAGATGAATAGGAATAACACCCCATGCTCCCTGCACACAGAATTGTTGCCAGAACGCAGCAGCAATAATTGAAGAGTCGCGGACGAAGGTGTAGGGATAGAGGAGAGCACCGCCGACGATACAGCACGCAATGATGCTGATTCGACGACCAACAGATTGACTGCAGAAACCGACAACAGTGCCTCCCAACATAGCTCCCAAGTTAGCAACAACTTGAGTAACGGTGACTTTGTTCTTGGAAAAGTTGAGCTGGTTCTCCAACATGGTAGGATACAAGTCCTGGCTACCATGGCTCATGAAGTTGAAGCCAGCCATAAGGAGAACAAGGTATACCAGCAGAAGCCAGTGGTGCTTGAGAGCGACCTTGCCTTCTTTGATAAACACTTTTCCTTTTCCGTCTGCGCCTGCTACTTCTCGTGCGTGTTGACGTTCTTGATATGCTTGTGTCTCGGGGAGCATCAAACGAGCGATGATGAAGAGTACGGGGGGGCAAGCGCCGAACCAGAAGAGAGGGCGCCAGTCGTGAGATGTCGTATCGACGAGACCGCGAGCAAATGCAGCGCAGAGAAGGTATCCGAAAGCATACTGCAGTAATTAGTTATTATCCCAGTCAGGCGGGGTCTTGCTACCTACACCTTGCTGGAGAATACCACTCATAAGACCACGCGCTTCCTCAGGGCAATCCTCTAGAGCAGTGGCAGCAGCATTGCCATAAAGACCACCCATGGCAATACCAAAAAGGGCTCGACAGGCTAGAAACTGCTGGTAGGTTTGACAGAAACCAGTACCCTGATATTGCGTCAGCGACAATTCGGACATATCTCGTAGATCTCTTGGCATCAGGTCCTGCCAAGTCAACCTGACAGGGATCTCCATAGGGCTGCACTTACGAGTTCAAGAACAATGAAGAGGAGATTGTTAACCACGAATGGCCACTTTCGACCGTATCGATCGCTAGCGATGCCGAAGGCGATAGAGCCAACGGATCGAAACATGAGAACGAGTGTGATACCCCATGTGATGTCGGTCTTGGATTTATCGAATGTCTTGCTCAGACTTGTAACAGAGAGAGATACAGAAAAGAAATCGAATGCGTCCCACGTCTGTACGTCGTTAGTTATCAATAATAAGTTGTGTTAGAGAGAGGAGCATACCCAGGCTGCGAAGGCGACGAAGAAGAACGCCCATTGTTGGGAATTCAGCATGCGCACGAGTTTTATGGGGTTCGGCACATTGTGCATGGGAGGTTTGAGCGAGGAGAATCTTGTGACTGCGTAACGACCGGGGGACATGCCCTCATGAGGTGCGCGAGTGTTGTACTCGTCTTGAGTCATATTGTATTTGTGTAATCGTACGAAGGCTATGGGTGTGTGGTTGTGATTGTGGATGTTGATGAGGAGAAGACGTCTAGGTGACGATTGTGGAAGTGACCCTCTTGGGCTACGAGTCGGCGTTGATGAGCGCTTTCAACAACGAGTTGTTATGAGTGGAAGGAAGCCACGACGGGAGATGGATATAAATGTGAGTGAAAACACACAGTCAAGTCTGTTCATCAAACGACAGTCCTTCTCCAAGCGCGGGATCATCCTCATTTATATACTCTTCCCCATGTCCCCCAACTTAATTAACTCCTCCAAAACTCCAAAGCACCATCCCCGAATCGCGAGCGAATATTTTACGAACCTATCATATCCTCACAATATTAGCATTAACAGGGTTCAACAAGTCGGGTGCCCCCGTAATTGATCGAAAAGAGGGTCCCGGTTCCGGAGACGTGATCTTTTGATTCGGCATCTACGTTGGTAGTGCTGCAGATCTCGGTGTTGGGCGTTGCAAAGACAGGGATCTCGAGTGCTGTGTGTAATCGTCGCTAAGATCCATGTTACATCACACCGTGAAAGATTTCGGTTCTGTTGCGATATCTTGGATTTTGTGAGGCATCTCGGCTTGTGATTACTCTCAGACTCCAACTTATTCCAGCAACACAAGTCCTTCATACCAAAATATCGTCTTATACTTCTCACTCCCAACTCCTGAGCCAGTTAGTTGCCTTCCCCTCACGACTTATAGACGTGCCTCCTCCGCACTACTCAAACCTGGAGAAGCATCCTCTATCTCCAAGTTTAAGTCCCCACTTCATTCCCGGCACGCAACGGCCGACAAAGTGGAGAGGAATGCCCGGAGCTATGCTAGTTTGAGTAAGCGGCCCCTGGGGAAATCGGCAATCCGGCATCTGAGGTGGAGCTAGTGTGCCTACGATTTGACATCACCAGCAAGCTTCACTCACCTTGCACTTTTGATCAAGAGCCATTTTCAAGGAAGAATACGGAACAAATGAGTCAGAAACATCAATATCATTCGGTGGTTTCATCCCTGGTAATTATCGCAGACATGATTTACCAATTAAACACCAAGATCAAGTCTCATCCCTCAACACTAACCTTGAGCTTCGACTCTTCTCATGCGTATCACCCATTATAAGCATCCATCCACAACTTATTAGTGTCTCCAATCTTGTTTCCCCAGAAAATCCCTCTTACTCAAACCCGCCCATTAAGAAGCCTTCTAGAAGCGTGATGCTTTGTCAGTCAAGCCACAATAATCACAAATGCTCCACGTTGCTTTACATCACTCCCGCTCTCCGAATTACAAGAGCCCCAAGGTTACCCGCCTCGTTCAGAATCTGATTACCAAATGTGCTATGCCATCTGTCACTTATCAACAACTTCATAGCCATGAATTGACCTCGGTATTGCTTCTGATGCACGGGCATCTTTTGTCAATTTAAGACATTCGAATTGATATGATTCATGTCTGCTTCTCGCTAGCTAACCACCTCACAACACTACCATATATACGTTAGTTCGTCATTTAGGGATATGGAGATGGATCATCATGGGCACAGTCAGACCATGACGGGTGAATTCGGGCTGTAATAAATCAAAGTTTGTCTAGAACCCCGCCAGTCAGATACACATCAGGAAGCTCAGATAAAGAATCCTCAGAGTTTCCTAGCCTCATACACATATCGAGAAACTTGGTGCGGGGATGTGATCTAGCCCGCATCAGGGTTGCTTACATGCACGTCACAGCAAATATGGTCGTGGTTGTTGGTGTCTCGGAAAGAAGAAAAACACTGGCTTCTTGAATATCTCGGACGGGTACCTCTGGGTACCAGAAAATGCTTCTCCCCAACGCCCTTCCGGGGTATATTGGGTATCCCTTCGCAATGTAGTCTTACAGAACCCCTTGCATCTCTTGTTAACGTACTGATCCTCCGACTTCACCATTATGACCTTGCGTCTGCTCAAAATGCTGAAACAATCGCTCAAAATCCTCATTAGTTCTGTTAAAAATTCTTCATAGCTTCTTCTCTCACTAAACACCTCCACCCATAAAAGCGGCAAGATCGTCAAGATCCAAGAGTTGTCGCTCAAAGGCTTGGCAAAGCTCCGGTGCAGTCATGTCTTGGCTCGTTGTCTGGCCATCCTGAGGAGGCACAATCCCATTTGCCATTTCTGGACTAGGCTGTTGTTTGATATCAGGTACAGTTCCATGGGGCGTATTGGACGGCGGCGGCGAAACTGTAGTAGGGGTTGATGCGCCTCCCGAACCGTTTATAGTTGTGACGCCAGGACGTCTTGCCAGTACAACAGGAGGTTCACTGTCGCCGCGTACAGACTCTGAAACCGATCGAGGGTTGCCTTGACCTGAGACGCTGCCTGCGTGGTTGGTATGTTGATCGTAGTCCATGGCATCGGGGTTTGTGTCAGCGTTAGATGAAATTTCGTCCTTGACACCAGCGCCGTGAGATGTCGAGCCATGACGCAAGGAGCCACCATTGGCGGCCGCAGCATCGTTGTTGAGCACCCTTTGCATAACAGTGAGGTGCCGCAGCCAGCTACCCATTAGAGGCCAGTTCTCAGTGCCATCACTCATGAATCGAAGACCATCCTTGACAATGTGCGCAGCGGTCTCGACAGCATTGGGTGGTGTAAGGCCCTTGAGAGACAGGTAGGCAACAGTGGCACTGGCCGTGAAGGCTGAAAATAGCATGAAAATCGGGAAGCAAGGCGTGTGGTCCTTCTCAGAACCTGCCTCAACAGCAGTTAGTAGCGAGATCGTGCCATGGCACGAAGTAAAGAGCCGGTCAATGATATCGTGACATCGAGCATTAAGGCGGAATGACTGTATATTGAAATCAACAGCAGTAACCTCCTGCAACAGCCGCCTTCGATGAACAAAGACCGTCGCACAATGTAAGAGGCAGTGGAGCATGGCAAAAGTGTAGCCAGAACCCATCGTCATATGTAGGTTGATTTGGCCCGGTTTGTCCACAAACTGCATGGGCAAGGAGGCACGCAGGCTCTCAATCTTTGCGATTAGATCGCCACAGTCTTCCTCACGGAAAGTCTGGAGTGTAGTAGTGGTAAGCATGCCAACAACATCGCGCCAGATTGTCGATGCCAAGACGATATAACCAAACTCTCCAATCTCGGATGGAGGCTGGCCGGGCGGAACAGCAGTAGGATCAAGCTGCTGCCGCAAAGTCTTGACAAAAACAGCGTTTCCAAAGGCAAAGTTAATGTCTGAGCAAGGCAAAGGCACATCAGCAGTGTCATGGGGAGAGAGTGCGGCGAAACGTCCCGGGGTGCTAGTGAGAAGGCAATCCAAGATGTAAAGGAGCCAAACAGTACGTCGAAGGGATTCATCCCTCAAGAACATGTCACCATCCTGAGACGTATGGTGGTTGTTCAAAATGCGGTACATCTGCACCATGCGCGCCGCTTGCCCCAAATAGATATAGGCACGAACAGCATTTCGCGAGCCCCATTCATGGATAATGATCAAGCACAGAGCCTGAATGTCAACAAGATTAGGATGATCTAGGTTTTGGTTGATGAGGGTCATGGCTTTGGCAGCAAATGTCTCCGCAGCCTGCGTAGGTCCCCCATATCGGCGGATTAGACTCGGAGAGCTCCTAAGACGGCATCATGTTAGCAGTGGGTACATTGACAGTAAATGACGTTTGATCGGCGAATTTAAGCATTACGAATGTTGATGGCCAAGGAGAAACAGCTTGCGAGATTTGGGATACCGTGACTCGGGAAGCCTTGGCTCAAATCCGGGTTACGGCGTGTCGAAGCTCAAACCGGCGCGACCGTCACCGGTCATTCAACCCACAGACCAGGCAGTGAGCGAGTGAGAGATGTGGAAACCGACATAAGCGATAGGACAAAACAAGAGGAACGTACCTGGCGGCGCAAGTCAAAAGACCGTAGACCAAAGCAGCATCCAAAGACGCGCTCTTCAACTGCTGGACAAAAGAGGGCTTGTGAAACGCAACGCAAGCTGGAAATGTTTTTGATACCACACGCTCACACTCAGCGATCAGTTCGGGAGTGAGCCTAAGAATTGTAGTTAGCAAAAGTGAACGAAACAGACTTAGATGAGGAGGTGGCACGGCCCGTCTCAACCCCCAAAGCCTGCGCTTCAAGGACCAAAGAATTCAAAAAGCCCAGTGTGGTTCTTCTGAAAATTCGGTCCATTATTTCAGGAAGTCACGACGAAATTGAATGATAGTCAAAGATAAGACTTGGTTCATAACGTCTCCAAAGATGCACCTCTGGGCTTCGCAGAAGACTGGCTGAGAATTTCTCGGGGGCTTCCCGTAAGCCGACGGCGATAAAGTGGGGCGTGCGATCGGGGAGAGCAACCAAAGAAGCGCGGGCGCGGGTGTGGTAATGAGAAATGGGGAACAGGGCAGGGATACGGTCCGGCTAAGGGGCTGATGGAGTGGGCAGCTAGCCACTCGGGCAAGAAGACGGAGCGGGCTGAGGGTGCCAGAGTCTTATGATGAGACGAGACAGGGAAGCCAGGCAAAGATGACTCGTCTGCCGATCCACCCGGGTTAAGACGAGCAATTCGACAAGACAGCTGGAACAGCCGCCTCTGCTGTTGCTGTTGATGCTGAGGCGCGACACTGATGGCTGTGATAAGATCCGAGTGTGGGGAAATGGCTGGAGGAGAATCGCAAAGACAGAAGAAATATAGCAGGAATAATAGACGACTAGGAAAACGGACGACATACTTATCGGAACCTGTTTGAACATGACGAGCAGCACTGGAGCCCACCACGGGCTGTCGCGCTTCAGCAACAGCGCCGGGTCCGGCAGCAGGAAGATTGTCGCGAGGAGGGCGATGAGGGTTGGCGTGTCGCGCTGGGCTTTGGCCGTGGTGATGAGCCATGCTCTCTGAAGGTAGATAGCAATCATGCATTCCCTTTGCGCAGTTCTTGCATGGTGCTCGACCATTTTCATAAACACATTTGGTTTTGCCTTTGCGACAACGCACGCAAGCGCCGCCAGCCCTGAGGGCAGTGGAGCGTACAACGCCAGACGACATGGTCTACGGCGGACTATTGAAACTGTAAGTTTGAGGAACGGTAGGTGGCTGTATGGATATTGTCAAGTGAATGAATGTTGCTGATGAAGAATGGCAGCGAAAATGGTTGAGGAAAGGAAGAAATTCTCGGGGTGGGCTCCGTGTGAAAACAACGGCAGAGGACCGGAGGGCCCCGTGTGAGGAAGAAGGAGGCAAGCGAGGCCGAACGGAAGACACACGCGAATTTAGGGGGGGTTTCGGGCGGCTGAAGAAGGCGGGAGCCACTACAACGATTCCCACATCGAAATGGAAAAGGCGAGGAAAACAAGTGATAAAACGTCTCTTGTCAAGGCGAATTCAACGGGAAAGAATAACTTACGTAGTTTAGGAGTGTTGGTAAGCGAAAACAACCGAAATGGAGGCGCCGTGCGATCGGATGAAGGAGAGGACCCAAGCCCGGGGCGATCGAACTGGGTCGGAGAGGCTTCACGTAAGTCCGGCTGCCCAGGCAATTCGCACACAATGTCCAGACAACAGCAAAAAGATGGAAATAACAGTCTCAGACTACTGTGAATAGCAGAAACAAGAGGGAATTCACAAAAATGTCGCGTGTATGGGGCGAGAGATGTGAGGAGGTGGAAATGGAGAGGAGAAGGGGCGGAGGAAGCGGAGAGGATTGACAAGGCAAAAAGCACGAGAGAGCGACAAAGCGGACAGGACAGCCTGAAGACAAAGGCAGGAACATCAACAAAAGAGGCAAAAGAAACGGGGGACGGAGAACGGGAAACGGAGGAGGGCCACGGGGGTGTGTGGGTCGTAAACCGACAGGGCACAGGTTGAATAAAGTCTGCACCCGAGCGTATAGGGCTTTGGATTGCTGAGCACATGAAAAGAACCAAGTGGAAACCTGTTCCAAAAGATATAAATAACTGATAAGTGCCTATCATAGGATACAGGCCCTTATGAGTTAAACTCACAGATGAGAAAAGCTTTTGAAGAAATAAAGCTCCATAGTTTAACGCGTATCATTTCAGGTGTGTGCATTTTATTGTAACATACTTGGAAGTGAGAGCCTAGCAATGGTGTTCGGCCGCTGCCCGCACCGCAACCCAAACTCAGCGCTACGGCGCCTCGGCATCGGGGTTTCAAGGGGGCCGTAGTATCATCACCGCGAAATAGCTGAGAGCTTGATTGAATATATAAATAGAGACGAAGGTACAATTGAAGGATGCAAACTTCACGAATTCAATGTAAATGGTCATCATCGAGCTTCCACATTATTTTCTGTGCAAAAAATGGTCTGGCCATAAACCTCTCATCCAAGCAGCCGGGCTCCATTCTACGGCGTTTAAAACGGTAGCGGGACCACCTACAGCTGCCTACAACAGCCTGATAAATTGAAATAAAGAGCAAGCAAGCAATCAAAAACGCGGGCGCAAATGAGGCATTCACATCGCGACAAGGGGCAAGATACGTACCTGCTGTAGGTACATGTCACACCGTCCTGCACAGGTTGACGCATGAAATTGTCGCGAGGTTTCATCACCGTCGCTACGATCTGATTATCCCCGGATCCCAAGACCTGGTCATAATAAGCTCCCATTTGACAAACAGCTTGGTTGATGTAACCGCAATGGCATCAGCAGCATCATCATTATTCGCAGCGCAAAGATGGGTCGTTTTTCGGTTGTTTTGCGACGCGCCCCGGCATCGGTATATCCGGGGCATCGGTAACGTCGGAGTCCTAATTCATTAAGCTTCACCTCGCTCCGATCCCCACGCATTGACCATTGTTTGAACAGATAACAGGAATTCCTTCAGGGTACGGTCGCTTGACATCCGGACTTCAACGTTGTGAAACCCGTAAAACAATGGTGGCGATGCCGATTTTATTCGCGCCGTCACCGGGGCCTAGTAATTTTCATTTCCCCTTCCCCAGACCGAACCGCCCGAGGTTCCTCCTAGCTTTCACCATTCACCGCCGTCTTGTTCCCCCGGGCTCTCACCACAGTGCACACAAATTTGTAGGTCAGAAACGGCGGGTGGGGTGTTCGGCAGTCTCAGTCTCCTTCCAGACCTGGGGCTTGTCCATCATTCCGAAGTGCGAGGTACATGGAGTCAATATCTTCCTCTTCTCTGCGTAGGACAAACAGGCGCCCACTAAGTCGCTACCATCTCCTCCAACAATAAACTGCAGTTGATACTAAAGTACATATCGTCTTCTTGTACTACCATACAACACGAGCTGTTCTACTGCTGCATCACACATAAGGTACTCCGTATATAATATTGCCAAGTGGCTTCAATAGCCGCCGTGCTGTCCCTGGCCTGTTTCTTGGCCCCCCCGTCGTGGTCACCCCCAAATCCAGAGCTTTGAAGCCCAGAAGCCTCAACATCCCACAACTCTATGTTGATTGATACTCACTCAACAATTCTGGCCTCCTACTGGCTTTTGCATAGGAGAATTGTAACAATGTCTTATTTGTGCACTCAGCTCTTGTGCATCCCTCATCTTTATTGGGTTCAGGGCGGCAAATAATGATCCGAGCCAGTCCCGGGGCTGTCGGTGCTCTCCGCACTCTGTTCCCCTCCTTACGCCAACTACTTCGTCGGCCCATGAAAGAGTTGAGAAGATCATTTTTCCTTCAAGACAGCCCTGTTTTCAAACATCACACATAAACCTTTGAATCAGTGGTCAAAATCACCTTATCCCCCGTATTCGACATGTCCTGTGACACTTCCGGATAACAATGGATGTGGCCGGGCATGGTCCAGGCTTTGTCGGGACTGTTACCTCCACTCCGCCCGGCGGCGCCAACTTTGGAGTCTGTACTCTGTAGTGTCCACAGCGCAATACGGTGTCGTTTTCAGAACACCGTTTTAGCCCTTTTTACACTCACCCTCTCACAGAGACTGCGGCACGCACCCTCCGTGTCCGGCCGATAATTTCACCCAGTCGTAGGCGCCTCCTCCTCTGGTGATGAAAAGGAGGCGCATCTCCGGCAGAGGTTTTGCAGTGGGGCCGTTTCCGAGTATAGCACAGTGAGCACTATCAAACGGCGACACTGTACCGTATTTATCACTGCCATTGCGTTCGGATGGAATGGTTGACTATGTTTTGCTCAAGACATAAATGCTCTAGCATCTCATTGGTAATTATCAAGGGTCCTTGGACACTCGGTGGCTGATGATTCTGGCCATTGCACAAAGAAGCTGCTACAGTGCTTCAACAGCGATCAACAACACTGCCGGCAGATTAGACACCAAAACGGTACCCACCTCCGTCTTGATCACGGAGAGGACGGTGTCGTTTTGACAAGGGGCGGGGAAAGGGCTCAACGACCCGTAGGGCTAGCGCTGTTGACCCAACGCTTTCACTGCCATGGGGTTTCGGAAATATCCTCTTCCGATCCGGATTCAATGGTTCATCACAGGTTGTTTGCAAGCTTATTGAACAATTAGAGATTGGTCCAGTCCATCATAACTCGCCAGCTAACCTTGTTGATGACTTTTGTTTATTTCTACCATGCTTTCATCAAACGCTGTATCATCGAAAATAGACCACTGTTTTCTTCCTCTCTAATATCCCATTTCATCTCAACATAATGCTTTCATTTACGCTTTGGTCTCACGAACAGGAAGTGTCTTCTCCTTCTTACCACCCTCCTTCTTCTCGGTCTTCTCAGCTTCCTTGGGGGTTTCCTTGATGAAAGGCAAGAATTCAGGCTCGCCAGGGATATACTTTCGCAGTACCTCAGGTACAATGAGACCATCCTCCGTTTGGTAGTTCTCAAGAATGCAGCAAAGCGTTCGCTCGGTGGCACAGAGTGTCTACAAAGTCTAATTAGCGATACGCATCTAACAAGAACAGATATCATTGCAAGACTTACTGCGTTCAGAGCATGCACATACTCCTTCTTTCCACCACCAACGATCTGCTTGCCCTTCTTGGAACCATGGCGAATCTCAAGCTCTCTGGTCTGGTAGTCTGTGCAGTTGGAGCAAGAAACAAGCTCCTTGTATTCCTTCTGGAAGGGGAACCAGGCCTCCAGATCGTACTTCTTGGCGGCAGCGTTGTTCAAGGCGCCTGTGACGATACCCACGACCTGGTAGGGAAGGCCAAGGGACTTGTAAAACTCCTCGGAGTTGGCCATCATTTGGTCAAACTGGTCCCAGCTGTCATCGGGGCCACATAGAACGAACTGCTCAACCTTCTCGAATTGATGTACGCGGAAGACACCCCAGGCATCACGGCCGTGGCTGCCGGCCTCCTTTCGGAAACAAGTACTGTAACCGCAGTATTTGATCGGGAGCTCAGAGGGCTGGATCCACTCCTCGGCATGAAGGGCGGAAAGGGGCTGCTCGCTGGTGGCAATCAGGTATCGATCCGACTCGGAGGGTGTAGGTCCTTCGGAAACACGGTAAAGCTCCTCGTCAAACTGAGAGAGCTGCGCAGTCTTGGCCATCTGATCACGGTTGAGCATGAAGGGAGGTTGGTTAGGGGTGTAGCCTGCAGCAAAGAACTTGTTAACAGTGATCTAGCGACATGGAGTTAAGTATGCATACCTTTGTTGAAGAGAAATGTTGTGGCATAGTTGATGAGGGCAAGGTTCCTGTCAATGTCAGATATCGTTGTCGCTATTCAAGCCATTCTCACTCACAGGAACATGCCATATCCAGTCAAGCAATAACCTCGGTGGCCGACCAATTTGACTCCTCGAACAGGGTCGTATCCACCAATTCGCAACAGGACATCGTGGTGGGAAAGGGCAGCTTGCTTGGTCTTGTCGAAAGTCTCCGGTGCCCAGGTTCTCTCAATAGTGTTGTTGTCCTCATTATCGCTGACGTGGACTGAGTCGTGCACATAGTTTCCGACGAGCTTTGCCTTGACTTTGAGCTCTGCGTTCTTGGCCGCAGCAAGCTCCTCCTGAATCTTCTTCTTCTCTGTCAACTCCTCCTTTTGCTTAAGTAGCTCCGTCGCGTCCTCTTTGGCTCGCTTCTTGAGTCCAATCTCCTTTTGAACGCCGTTTATTTGTGTACCGATCTGTGTAACTCCGTACTGAGCTTCCAAGATGTTAGCTGATGTGAAAGGGTCAAGGATATTGCCAAGTTATCAATGACTCACTCTTGCGCGCATCTTGCCAAAGGGCAATGACCTCGTCAACCAGCTCTACGGAAGCATGTCGACGACGCTGGCTCTCCCGGATCTTCTCGGGGTTTCCGCCGCGCTCCTCGATAAAATCCTCAACGTCCAACATCTTGGCAATTCGCGATGGTACGATATTCGTTCAGTCGTTTGGGCCTATGGTGGATTTTTTTATTGGTGTTGATAACCCAGGAAGGAGGGGGAGGGGCAATTACTTCGATCACCTGACTTGAGTAGGTATGGAGGGGTCCTTTTCGAGTTTGAGCTACCAATACCTAGCTGTGGGGACTTGATCTGGGCCAGTGAATCAAAATGCTGGCCCAAGGTAGGGTTTGTTATAGATGAGAAAGACGGGTTAAGGAAATCCGACGATATTTATTATTTCAAGAACGCTAAAGGAGTATCCTTTTCTCAACCAAAAGTTGAGTCATACCAAGATCAGTGTGTAGAAGACTGAGTGAGTAACAATGTTGCCATACGCTCATAAGCCAATGACATAATCGATAGAAGACCCACTTTGGTGCTGGCACAGGGTAGGCGGACTTTTATTCATGAGTGTCGCGCGGCAATAACTTGAAGAGCGGTTATCTGCTGGCAAAAGATTGAGGTCGGACACATATTGATGTGGGCTTGTCGCAATAAAACACAATTGTTTCAAGAGATCTGATACTCTGAAAGAGTCAGTCATATATACGAACCTAACTTGACTAAATGAAGTGAATTACTGATGACTTATTCTTCACCTATAAACAGACTTCGGGTTGAAACGCTATAATACCTTATCCTCCGTATGAACTCGCATGCAACTAGAAATACAGGCGTACCATTCTCTGCTAGGAAGACAGTTAACACAATGCCACTTGTGTAAAGTTCTATTATCTTTCAACGATATATTCCAAGACAGAGATATATCTTACTGTTTCAGCAGGCTCAAATTATGCTAGAAGGAGGATAAAGTCCCAAAAGGTAATATGTGCTTAATAAACAGTGACGCCCTTAGATCTTCTGCTAACTATGTTGAGCAAAATCTCGAATTCAATCGTATGGCTCTTCGAATATTCCTCTTCCTTTTCCCTTCCCGAGCAGACTGAAGATATTGAAGTAACAAATAGTGACGTCTATATTAAGTGGGCTGCTATATGGCCTCAGGAGGTCAGAAGACTTAAGACTGTAAATCAGGGGGGGGGTAAAATAAACTTGTCAAAGATCATCCTAACTTTATCCTAAATTATCCTAAGATTGCCTAAATATTTTTATCACTTAGGATCGGGCCCTAAGTTTCCAAACCTCCCCCAGCATGGGTCAATCATCAGGACCCATGCATTGCCTCTTGCAGCCTCCATTGGAGGAGGCTGAGTCTTGCTGACGGCCGCCAAACCCGCATTTTCAATTAAAGCTCATAAGCCAGCCGCACTTAACATTGTTTGCCTTCCAGGCTATTCGTCTGAATCCAAATTCCTAGTTGGATCGAACACAAAATGAGACTTGGGCGTCGCCGCGAGGAAAGTCTCTCATCGTCCGACGATGTGACGGTAAGCTGAAAGATTGGCGCTTCAAGTCACCCACGTAACGATCACGGCTGACTATTAGTGGTGAAAGATGTCGGATCAGGATGATGAGCCACACTACGAATACATTCTCAAGGAGATGTATGTACCTTTTCTGAGTGACAGCTCTTTTTCTGACCAAAAAGGCCTGGTGGAGTAAGTTGAGATTGAAACCGTTGTCTATTCTAAACTCACTATATGAAGCCTTGTCTTTGTACATGGACTAGGAGGCAACCTCAGAACCACTTGGAAGCAAGAGGGAACAACTGAACCGTGGTTCACAAAGCCAGAGTTTCTTGGGTGCCTCAAAGATTCTGTCCGCGTGCTTTCATTTGGCTATAATGCCCATCGGTTCGGCGATGTTGCCAATACGAGAATAATACATCACGCCAACGATTTACTCAGGAATCTAGTTTTAAAACGACTTGATCATCCAGTATGAGCAGCCAGATTGTCAGCGAATTAGACTGATATCTCTTCAGGACCGCCCTCTGATATTCATTGCTCACAGTCTTGGTGGGTTAGTGGTCAAGCGAGTAAGGCGAGAAATAGTACTTCCTATGCATCTTCCAACTAACAAACCCCAAGGCCATACTTCTATGTGCAACAAACGACGATTGGAAAGCTGTCAAGCAAGCCACAAAGTCCATCATATTCATGGGAACCCCTCATATGGGATCTGAAAAGGCTGAAGATCTCGTCGTTGTGCAGAAACTGGCGTCTTTAATGAAACTCCAAACAGCTGTTGCGACAAATCTCACAAAAGAACTCCGCGCTTTCTCAACCTCAGTTCAAGATATAAATATGGAATTCACCATAGATGTTCATCGATCGATCAAACTCTTATGTTGCTATGAGTCTCATCCGCAGCGATTACCCAATGGAACGAAAGAAATTGTACGCAGACTTTTGCCCATGCTTTCGCCGCTAACCTCCTGCAAGATCGTTCCCCAATGGTCTGCTGTCCTTCAGGGTGTCGATAATATCGATCTGAATTGTACACACTCCGGGTTACCCAAATTTGCCTCGCCTTCCCATCCACGATTCGAACTATTTTGGGGCGAAGTCCAGAGGCTCGTGAAAATGACTGAATCACCACCGATCAAACTCATAAAAAAGGCGCCCACATGGACAGATGAAGATCATGCACAGTATGGAACACCCTTGAATTACTCAATAAATGCTCATGGTTCTAGGCCAGTGCCCCCTCGACCACGTCATGCCGGTACTCCCCGGCGTCGACACGAGATTGTGAAAGGATCGAGAGCTTCCAGGGATTCGGCAATTCGCTCAAGTGTTAGCCAATTATTGAAGGAAGTTACCAGCCGCATTAATGTCGAGGTACCAATGCAGCACGAGATTGCTGTATCTCAAGCTCAGCATCGGCCACAAACCGAGAAATTTGGTATGCTGAAGTATCGCAACGCAGGTTAAAGGCATACTGACTTTGAAAAGATGTCAAGGAGTTCAATGATTTCATCCGCCTCCTTCGCTCCGTAACACCCGAGAATAAAGGTCTTGATCGCGAGTCTCCCCACTGGCAGACATGTTCTTGGATATTAGAAGAACCCACTTTCGTCAGGTGGAAAGAGAACAAGAACGGCAGTCTCCTCTTCATTACAGGTAGCCCTGGATGCGGCAAGTCAAATTTAGCAAAGTACATCCAGGGTGTAATGAGGGATTCGAATGATGAGAAGGGGGAGGAGAACCTCGTCATACCATTCTACTGTGATAGTCTGGAGAGCTCGCGAAATAACCCGCCAATATTGGATCTTGTTGTCCAATCCATGTTGAGCAAGTATGCTACTATGTCACAGGTGACGAGAAAAAAACTTCAATCAGTCCTGGAAACCCTTGGGGTGGATAGACAGAAGTCGCGATCACCTCTCGAAACAGAGAACAGCGGACATTTCATACAATTAATGGAAATTCTCCAATTGCTGGCTACAGCTGAAGATGCCAGACCAACTTGTCTTATAATTGATGGTCTGGATCAATGCGAAGACGAGTTTATCATACGATTACTCCGTGGTTTGGATACGATCTTTCGTCGCGAGTCTTCTGCATCAGCCCTCAAAGTAGTCATAACATCGCGCATGGCAGACTCGATCCGGGGATTTGCACTGTCAAATAGCCACATAGAAGTCACACCAGATCTAATCTTCCAGGATATTCAGAGAGTAGTGGATGAAGAGGTCGACCGCATCATCTTGAGTCGCCGGATAGCCACTGTTGAACGAGCGTCTGTTTCAGCCGTCATTGTCGAGAGGTCAAACGGCAGTTTTCTTTTCGCATCAGCAGTCCTCAAAGAACTCTGGCACATCAAGGATACAGGAGCAAACTCAGTCTTTACACTTGTTACAAGCTGTCCCTCAACTATGGAGGCCATATACCAACAAGACATGGATCGCATCGAAAATGAGCGCGCTGATCTGTTTCAGCTGATTCAAATTATCTGCATAGCAAGGTCAACATTGAGAATACAAGAGGCAAGAGAGATCCTTCGATTTTTGAACCCAGGGGTAACAAGGACCTACGATCTTGTCGGCGATCTGACAAGAACATGCCAAAGGCTTATTAGGTTCGGCGCTGAGGACACCGTCGAACTCTTGCACCAGACTCTTTACGACTTTATTCTCGACACATACGATCTCAAGAAGATACATCAATCCCTAGCAACCATATGCCTCGAATATGTAAGGGAAATGAATTGGGAACCATGCGACGACCCGTGGACAGATTATTGTCGAGACGCGTTGGCAGATCGTTATCCACTTTTGGAATACTCTTCGGCTTGGTTGAGATACCATTTGAAGTTCTTCGCGCCGGACAATCACAAGATATGCTGGGAACTGTGGGATTTCATCCGCTCCCCAGCTGGAGAAAAGTGGCGATATTACACATTCCAGAAACGTCCTTGGAGGTCCAGGAGCCCTTTACCAGAACGATCTCTTGCCTTATTCAGGGCTCATACGCTAAGTCCTTCGCGATCTAGGAGTAGATCCTCGAGCGGTTCGAGGCCTCGATCGCCACCTGCGATGCCACGTCTGTCGGCGTCTTCTTCAGCTGTTGGCAAGCAAAGCGGGGACATGACTATGGCCAAAGATATATCGGATGGCACAGATGATAGTGAGAGTTCATGTGACTCTGAGTGTTCTGAGGGTCGTGGGCGATCTATCCTCGCCGCTCAGCCTTCCCTTCGAAGAGCAAAGCCACCTTTGGTGTTGCTAGCTCAGTGGGATGCTGATTTTGTAATAAGGCACATCTTCTCAGAGGTCCTCAAGTCTCCCCCGAAAAGTTTCCTTCAGAGAATCCGCGATCTTGTTCCGAATGTTTCTTCGCTGTCAGTGTCTCAGGTTGAAGAAAACCTCAAAACACTAGTCAACGACATCTGGGAAGGTACCACAGCAATACATTATGCAGCAGCACAGCCAGGGGCAGCATTAGAGGTACTGCTCCCTTTTGCAGATAATGTAGACCTGCCAGATAACGATGGGTCGACTCCCTTGATCCTTGCTGCAGTTCGTGGTCATTTCCGAAGCGTGCAGGCTCTTCTCAAGGCAGGTGCTACGGTAGATGCTGTTGATCCGTGGAATCAAACGGCACTGTTTACAGCTGTTGATGTTGGTTCCTTAGATGTTGTTCGAACACTCCTTGAACATGGGGCCGATCCCAATATTCCATCTACCAATGGCCATTCACCACTTGCACTAGCTACAGGGAAGAACAACTCTGAGATGGTCGATATCTTACTGGAGTTTTCAGCGGACCTGAACGCTCCCGCATTCGACGGAAAGCCACTGCCCTTTTTAGCTAGCTGGCTGGGGAGTACCGATGCTCTTGAGGTTCTGGTCCAGCATGTTGATGTGGATAAAGTTTGGCAAAACGAGCGCTTGATTCACAGGGCATGCTTCAAGGGCTGGAGAGGAGTTGTTGAGAAACTGATCAAGAAGCATGCGAATATCGATGATCCTCCCAGGGATCTCCCAAAAGCTTCACCAGTGGCTTTAGCTGTCGAGTCGGGCCACACCGATATTCTAAGGATGCTTTTGGCTGCGGGTGCCTCTGTCGAGTGCCCTGTGAAAGGGATGAGCTCTCCTCTCCATATAGCTGTAGCAACTCGGAATCTGTTGGGCTGTGAGCTACTCCTTGATGCTGGAAGCCAAGTCAACGCAGAACATACTGATGGAAGCACGGCTCTTTCGATAGCTGCAGACCTAAACGACATCGAAATTGTCGAATGTCTTGTCTCCCACGGCGCTGACCCAAGTAAACCAGAGTATGAAACACCTCTCCATATTGCGGTCGACTGGGGAAACCTTGAAATGGTCGAAATTATTCTTTCGAGTCGGCTTTTTTCTGATATAGATGCGAAAGGTGAAAAGGACTTTACTGCTCTGGGTATTGCTGCGACTATTGGGCGACTGGACATAGTCAGTATGCTTCTTGACCACGGGGCGGATCCCAACAAGAGGAATGGACAACGGAACTCAAGCGCTCCATTACACATCGCAGCCAGCAAAGGTCACCGAAGCGTTGCGATGGAACTTCTGAAGCGTGGGGCAAACCCTTATCCTGATAACACAAAGGAATCAAGCGCTTTTCATGCTGCCTGTAATGAGGGTTGGTTGGATGTGATTGAAACTTTCTTTGAGGTTGTCGATGACGTTGTTGAATTGGTAAACTTCGAATGGGGTTGGGCAGGGACCCCTTTGAGAGCAGCAGCATCAGGTGGCAGTCTGGATGCCGTGAAGCTATTGCTCAGTAAGGGCGCGGATCCAAACCACCAGCTGCAATCTGAGATTAATAAGGGCCAGTCCATCATCCATGCAGCCGCCGAAGGAGGAAATACTCAAGTTCTGGAAGCTATACTTGAAGCATTTGACAACCCGTCTCTTGAGGTGCGCGATCGAGCTCAACGAACACCTCTCTGGTACGCTTGCGCCGAAGGACAGGAGGATATGGTCAAATATCTACTTGAAAAAGGAGCGTCAACTGAAGTGACCTTTGCTGAAGGAGAAAGTATCATATCTATAATCGTGTCTGGCGGGTCTGAGAGCATTTTGAAGCTCATCTTGGAGAAGAACCCCAGCCTCGACATCGATTGTCCCTTACCGGATGGAAAGACTCCCTTATTTAGGGCAGTTGATTCCGGTTACGATAAACTTGTGGCAATGCTCCTGGAACGTGGCGCAGATGTTAACAGGAGATCGAGATATGGAAACGTTCCCATTTTTGGAGCCATCACCAATCGTCAGAATGGTACTTTACGGATCCTCCTTGAGCAAAGATCCATCGACCTTACTCAAAGGGACACCTTTGACCGAACTGCCCTTCAGATAGCACAGCAATCGGGAGCACGTCTAATGCCTGCTATGGTATTAGGTGCTGCCAAAGATTCAGACATGGAGAGGATGCTTACCGAGAACCGGGACATGTATGGGCTTAACGCTTATGATTTGACCAGGCCTGAAGCCAACAATCCTGCGCCATCAGACCACTGTATCGAAGGTATACGCCAGGATGCTCAAAGCTTGTTAGATGATTTTGACCTTCACGGACTAAGATGGGAGCGCCTTGGGAAGTTTCTGCTCCAGCTTGGGTCATTTGGTTTCGCTCAAATTGCTCTACAAAGGAGTGCTCGAGCTGTAGAAACGACGCCATTAGTTTTGGAGCACGACAGCTACTGTGATATGTGTCTTGCGGCAATTGTAGGACCTCGTTACGTTTGTTGTACGTGCTGCACAATCGACCTTTGTGAATGGTGTGTCAGACAGGATAACAAGCCGGGAAATCGTCTTTGGACTTGTGATTATCACTCCTTTTTTACCGTGGACCTGCCTGAGCATCGGCTTCCGGACTTGTTTTCAAAGAATGACACCGACTTCCATGAGTTTACACCACTATCTCCTATCGAAGAAGTGGTCTCTGAAACGAGCGAGGGAGTAGCAGGAGTAGAGAGATCGAGTAATGCACCTCTACAGGACAATGCGCCCCTACATCGTGATGAGGAAACCCTGGATGGCTTTCCGTTATCCTCGAGTGACGCTTCGAGCGGCTATGCAATGGCGGCCGGAAGTCTCACCGAGAAGTCCTCGACGGAAGTGATTAGCTACTCTGTCGAGGATGGAGAGTCTCCGGGCAATATGGCTGTTCAAACCAGTATAGCAAAAGAAGAGTGGACAGACCGAACGGAGGACGAACTACGCGGGTTCCTCGAAGCAGTTCTCAAAACTTTCACCACCAAAAAGACGTTGAACGAAATACACAAATGGGACTTTTCATCTGAAAAGTGGAATCTGAGTCACGAAGACGATGCTGTGGCATCCTCTCCGAAGGAAAAGGGTGAGAACACGATGATTGTTCGGCCTGTACGGAAATGGACAGCACTTGAACCTTTGACAGAAGCATACTACTATCTTTCTGGGATTTCGTATCTCATGGCAGACGTACCGCTCTACCTAGTTGCAACCGGATTATCGTTCCATGGATATGAAGACGAAGCTTCGAAGAGAAGGAAGCGGCTGCAAAGGCTTCATCACAAGGTAATATTTCCTGTGAGGCGTGACGGGGAGGTCGCAGCTTGAGAAGAGAGAACCATAAGGTCGAACCGGGAAGAAAAGAATCAACAGAGAGTGTTTCTATGCCAGTTGCATAGTGTTTGTTAGTATCTAGAACATCTAAAGGGTCCCGCGAAAGAGTTGGGGGCTGTCGGTTGGTCATGGCGCCTGTCTGCAACTGCCAAGGCTTGCGCTCGAAGATTCATTCATAGCGAGAAATACTGTACTTAGGCTCCATACACTTCTTAGGCGGACAGCCAGTGTGTTGGACTGTTCAAAACTCCACTGCCATTTGAGGGCGACATGCACTTGTCCTTCTAAGATACCCCTGCCTGTTTGTCCATCTCGTTCCCTCTTGTTTTATCTGTTCTTTCTCATCAACGAACATCACAAACGTAACAGCTCTTTCAATCTCTATAAAAAGAGCATTATCCCCACAGATGTATGCTAAAAAAAAATAAAAAAAAAGAAGACAGGGTCAATTCACATGCCTCATGATTTACATGCCACTGAATCCCGCACTTCTTTTTGTGATCAAATCCTCGACTAAGAAAATCCACAACTACGAATTTCTCGACGAGTAACTCACCCCTTCTTTGTACTTTACAGCAAAAAATACTGACGTATAACTAATAAAACAGAGCTCGAGCTCCTATCGTTCAAGCAAAACTGAACAGTCATATCTACATCAAGCCTCTATCATCATGACCATGGACACCCAAGCCAAGATCGACGAGTATGTCGAGAAGATGGGATTACCAGTCCCGTATGAGCACGTATGTATCGTGTGTAACGACAACATCCGAGAAGCAAACCAGTTCCTCTGCACTGTTTGCAGAATGATCAGCACGGGATGGAGTTGTTGCAATCTTTGTCTGCGAAACTTACCGTCCGTCCGAAGCAGAGGGTTTTGTACACGATGCGTACCTATGCAACCGCATGAGCTTTCGAATTCGGCCCCTCCCGATGGTTGGGTGCTGGCGAAGAGGGACGCGATGTTTATACTTGCATCGTTTTATCGACAAATGCCAGTCTGTGTCTTTTGCTACAAGTTCCTTGACGCTGGCCTCGACTGTGGCGAGCATGGAGACATAGACTATGAAGACCATTATGAAGCTCTTTGCGTCGATTTCGGAGATGCTATCATGGTAGGGAATTATCCCAAGCCGAGCACTCACTCTTATGGTTGGGAGCTACGAGACGGGGTATTAGGTGGGATAGAGCTTCCATCTCTTCGAGACGCAGGCGTAACAATGGATTGGTTGACAGAACAACTAAGAATCGAGCAGGAATGGGCTAAATTATACCCTCATACCCTGTCACCTATCGCGCAGTCGGGTATAATGTTCATCATGTCAACTAGCGCACCTCTTGCAGTTTGGGATAAAATCAAGTGTCTTATCCTTGTCAACAAATATCTCAACGGCCTCGTCGAGGGCCAAACTACAGAAGGAAACGAGACCAGGCTAATTTGCAGTCCGTGGCCTAAACCTGATCTCATGCCGAACATCGACCTTGATGGGACTGATCGCCCCTCACCCCTCAAATGCCCCAAGGCGAACTTGCAGGAGATATTCTTGGACTTCTTCGACCATATCTTTTGGACAAGGGCCTCGGACGTTTACTCGTTCAAGGGGCAATCTCGCGCCAACAGCTACTATCACGTACAGAAAATGTACCCGAGCAAAGCACAACGCTCAGCTATCTTAGGCTGCCATCTTTTCGCTCCTCAGCCCGGCATTGGCAATAGTCCAAGTGAAATCATTTTGTATAAACCAGCCAATGACGGAAGTGAGAGACTGAAGCCGGAGATTTCCTTGAAAAACGCCCAGATGGGCAGCAATCCAGCAGTGCTCTCATGGGAGTACGAGCGGAACCACCCCTACTGGTCCCGATGGCCACAGAGGAAGCCTTGGGAGCTCAAAGAGCGGCATTCTTACTACTCAACGGACGACCCCACCATGGAGCAGATGGTTATGCTTGCTCAAATAGAGTATCTAATCGACAACAGTAGGCCATACCGGGTCGGCAAAGTATCAGATGCTTTTAGGCATGATCTGGGTTGGCAGACTCAACCACAGTACCCTCTTCTGTGCCATCCCCGGACGGTACTGGTGCATACCAACAATGGTCTTGGCCCGAAAGACAAACCCTTGAATGCGGTAATTGGCCCTTCAGGAATTCCGCGTGCCCCGAACTTTGGAAACAGGCTACAACCTGCCCGGACAGAAGTTCCAGGTCAGACGTTTCAGCTGGCGTTGGCCCAGTCGCATCCCGTGGCTTTGCAGTTCGGAATATTGAGTCTCAATGATGATGAAATGCAGGAAGACGATTCAGTGAGCTCAGGGACGTCGGACAGTAATGAAGAGGCTAGCGACTGATGGGTTGAAGGCGGAGAATGGTGCAGTGACAAGGACGGAATGTCGAGGTTATTGGGGAACAGAACGAATTGTCAGTGTATGAAGAGCCGTGTATTAAATTCTGTATAGTAGCGACCAGTAATGTTTTCCAATTGACATGAAATTCCGAGTGGACAAGCATAGGGCATAAAAAATTCAGCAATTATTGGGCTTAAGAAAAGCATTGCAATCCATTTTAAGCGAAAAACTTGGCATAATTAAGTATTACCTACTGTGAGTTGTGAATCATTATAACCCCCCTAAAAATAGCAATCGAGAATACGGTTCTATATCGCGTTCTCGATCACCAGTTAGTGACCTACAGTTAGTTCCGTGGTTTGAGAATTAATCCCGTAGCCATGAGACAGATAAATTGATTATATATGAGACTTGTAGGTTAGGCATGACATTCTAGCCTCAGCTAAGTGGTTTCCCGTGGAGAAATGCGTTTGCTAGAACTCCATGAAGTCGAAATATTAATCGAAGTTCCAGCTATGACCTTGAACGAATTCCTTTGTGCCAGGAAAAACATTCGAAGGTGACGACACTTCAATTCGCATTCTATCACAGACCTGGCAATCATCGACTCTCACACATGCCCAAGCGAATCAACACTCCTTCGCAACATCGCCACTTGGCATCGAAACCGAGTACTCGAGTCCTAACTTGACCGCCTTGCCCGCATTTAGCGAAACTTCCCACGAGACTTGCCCGCTCTTCTTGAGAGATGCCGTCGCCTTCCCCCAGTCTTTATCCTCCGAGATCTCACGGCCAGGAGCCCCAGCAGCCTGACGTGGTCCTTCCACTGTCAAACCTCGAGGGCTCAATAACTCTACTCGAAGACGATCATCCTCTGAAACAGGGATTTGGTCCAGGACCAAAAGGTTGATGGGCTTTTTAGCAGTTACGCGGGTGTTGTGCACTGTAACAGCGCGAACATAGACAGAGCTGTCTTCCTTGCTGAACATGCCGCTCGTACTTCTTCGAACATCTGGCTTGGGGTACATGACTCTGATCGCCGAGTCCGCGCCCAGACTAAGCGTGAAGACTTCGCCGGAGCTACACCGAGGAATCTTGGTCTGTCCCATGAAGCTGCTGTCAAGCGTCAAGCTCGCAGGTCCACGGAGCAAGGTCAGTTTACTGTTGTTCTTGAGCTTTGCCTTGAGATAAGCTACTGGCTGATACTTGGCTACAACAGTGTGGCTGAAAAGAATGTTCGTGAACTGCAGGCGAGCAACGCGTTGCTTCGAAGCGGTGAACTTGGGCACAAGAGTCTTGAGGCCGGGAAGATCGAAGGTTGTGGTGAAGCCTGTCTGTTCAACAAGAGAATTTTGGAACTCGAGGGATGGTTGGGCGTCCGTCATAGTCGTGTCTTCATCCAGTGTTGCATCAAAGTCGTTATTAGAGGAGAAGTCCATCTGCAGCATTCCTGGGAATTGCTGTTGTTGTTGCTGCTGTTGTTGCATCTGCTGTTGCTGCATGATCATTTGCGGATGAGGCGCTCGCATTTGTACCTGCTGGTGCTGCATTTGTTGTCGCATCTGCTGTTGCTGCATGATCATTTGCGGATGAGGCGCTCGCATTTGTACCTGCTGGTGCTGCATTTGTTGTCGCATCTGCTGTTGCTGCATGATCACCTGCGGATGAGGCTCTCGCATTTGTACCTGCTGTTGAGCTTGTTGCTGAGCCATCATCGCGGGAGGTCCTTGAAAAGCTCCCGGAGGGGCTGGACCCATGGAATCTTGTTCCTGTCTGGCCATCATCATCCTCTTCTTGTTCTGTTGTTCCAAACACATCAACTGCATCTGATAGTCACTCAGAGCCTGGCCCGGAAGACCAAACATTTCTCGCCTGAAGTTCGGGGGCTGTTGTGGTGTCTGTTTCTTGCCACGCCAGGCGGCCTGTTGCTGAAACTCTTTCATACTTTCGAAGGCACCACTTTGGTCAGAGGAGGAGTTCTTGTTCCCCAGCTTGATGCGCCAGGGCGTGAGAATGGGAATTGACTCGTCCAGACTCGAAGATGTGGCCTGAGAAGTGGACAATGTGATCTTACAATTCTCCCATGTCTCAGATGTGGTGTTGTGCAGGCCAGCGTCGAAGCAAAGCGTACCCGTACAGTTAACAGTTGAAAGCTGAATGTCATAATTGGGAGTCCAGAATGCTGAGTTGGTGACATACGACAGCACAAGGCTGCATGAGGATATGTCTTCCAAGTCTGCAGTCTTGCTCCTGGGCCGCTGGGCAAGTTCAACTTCGCTAGATACAGATTCTCGACGAGACGAAGCCGGCGTGTAGGATGAGTTCACTTCAAGTTGTATGTGGATGGAATAGCAGTACTGAGGCCAGCAACGTGCGCGCTCGTTGCGAATACGCTCCTTTTCCTTGCGCTTTTCCTCTTGACGCTTCTGGCGATGTTCCTGCTTCTTCTGAACGACTTTCTGGATTCTGGCCTTATTCTTGGCCTCCTTCTTCTGAGCCTTATTTCCAAGCTTGGTCAAGCGCATTTGCTCCTTGGTGGTATTATTAATGGCTTCAGTGAGTTCTCGTTCCCTCTGCACGCCCACTAGGCGTTCTTCGAATGCTTTTTTGTGCTCTTGCTTATAAATGTCAAGCATCTCACTAATGTTCACGCCCTCTCTCTTGTCAAGAGACTTGGAGTAAATATCAAGGATCTTGATACGCTCATCAGCATTTCCAATGGTTTCTCTGGCCCGCTGCTGCTCATCTTTGAGCTCGATGAGCTTCATTTTGGTTGCCAACAGCGCCTGATAATGCGGTACTTCTGAGGGCTCAGCATCTTCTTGTTCGTCATCATCACTGTCGGAATCGTCCTCGTCCGAATCCGGGTAAACTTCGTCGAAGATTTCACGGTTGGGGAGAAATTCAACACTGATGCCTGTGATAGTAGCAGCACCGCTACCTTCAACGGTGACCGAGTTCTTGTCAACAGTTGGGCTTAAACCAACGATGGATATCTCATTGACTCCAGGCTAGCTAGGTGAGCATAGGGATATATATTGGTCAAGAAGTTGCCTACCTTGAGCGGCACATCCTTGATCTCTCTCTTGACCTGGGCTTGGGTAGGGAAGAGGGTGACAGAGCGTGTTCCAAGATCACGAATTTTGTATTCGACCTTATGGCCAACGTCCGTGGCAAAGACTGGGGTGGCGAGGTCCAGCATGTTAAAGAGGTCTGGGTGGGATGGCTCTAGAAGCAACGGCGACGACACGAGAAGGTGTCACGGTGGTAGACTGGAAGGGCAAAGTATAAACAAGGAGTATGTTGGGCATGGGAGACTGTCTTGGACAGACAAGACAAGGTCGTTCGAGGATAGAAGGAGTGAAGAGAAAGAGGGCTGTTGAGTATGCCAGAAGGAAAGATGGAGGAGGGGGGAACACGAGATACTTATACTCGGACGACAGATGCTGGGGTCGAGGCAGATGGTAGACCAGAAGTCACTTGTACTAGAATCAGGCAGAAAGAAACCAGGGCGGACAACCAGAGATGAGGCTGAAAAAAAGATGTCTGTCCCATATAGAGTTTTATCAACCAACTAACACGATGCTACTGAGCATAAAGACATCAATTGATGACGTATAAGAGTCAATTAATTGCAATCAGCAATCTTGACGGAAAATATGAGATACATATTAGCAAGATAAGGAGATACGAAAAATATTGTTAGCAGAGCGGCCGACTTATAATTTCATCTTATACGAGAGACGAGAGAGCGAGGGAACGAGAGTTGGAAAATGGGGGGGAGGTGAGGTCTTGGGGCTCCTGTAACTAACTGCCTGCTGATTCATCTGGACGCCTTATTCTAGTGCCTGAGGCTTCAGGTGTCATTATGTTTACAGGCGAGGGGAGGTAAAAAAAACTCCAGATCTTGATTCTAAGTGACAAAATTATCTAGGTAAGCTTAGGATAGTCTAGGGTGGATTTAATTAGCCATTTGACTAGTTTGTTTTTGCTTCCTGGTGGAAGGTCATATGTCTTTTTGCTTCCCAAGGGACAGCCTACCCTACTGCAAGAAATAGAAGGGAATACAACTGAGATAATATTTATTAATTTACTTTAACAAGTGATAGAAGTATTAAACTAGATAATTTTTTAAATATTAAGTATAAAGTGTATCTATATTAGCATAAAAAGCCAAGACCGAGGCCGTAAGAGTATGAATATATTGTGATTTTACAATGTGTTCTGTGTTGTTTTTCCAACTCGAGGACAGGCCGTAAGACCTGGTTCCTATTTTTAGGAACATATCGATAAGATACAACACTTACTGATACGAAACGAAATGCTTCATTTTGGTGAGTGTTTTGTTTTGCTGTTTTTCAAACAAATGACTTGTCAAGCATCACATGAAATGAGCAACAAGTGAACAGGCGTTTTCTCCGAACCCTGGAGCTTGAGGCGGAGAGCTATGGGAGAATCAAGGTTCTATACTTTTGATATCAAACAGAGCCTAAGTTTGCCTGGGGGCAGTCATATGAATATATTGCAAACTAGAATATTTGTTGCACCATATGTCATGTTCCCAGTTCAAACTTACAATGAGTCAATGTCCAAATGACATCTTGTGGTTTGCCCACGGCCTTACACAGCATCGCAATCAACCTCGCCAAACCTGAAGCGGATACTGATACAGTACTCCTCAAAATCTATAAATACGAGCAATGTCGCTAGTTTTTCTGAGATTTGAGGCGTATACAGAACCACCTTGGTTGCTCTCAAAAGCATGTTCGGCCACTATTGAGTTCATAATTGCTACCATCGTCCAAGATACCCTAGAGAAAGACGTGCGGAAATGGCCGATGACAGGCGTCGTGCCATAAATGGTCTCGCTGAGATCGATTACGACGAGATATGGGAAGATGATGAGCCAGACAACATTGCGCCTAGACGCCGACCGCCATTCAATCCATCATCTTACCGAGGTCCAGGTGGAAGACAAAACAGCATCATCGTACACTCATTAGTCGGACAACGTAGAGCAACATACATTGTCGACCGAGACGTCCTGCTCACTCTCCTACCCAGAGCCAGGGAAAGACTGAGACATGGAGCATTGGTGTTAAGCAGCTTCTTTCATGAGCCATACTTACAGGGGAATCGGGAGGATTTGGTCAATTGGGCTCTTGATTTTCTGTTCCAATACCTTTCAGAATACCTCAGGACTGAAGCGATCAACATGCTCGGCGCTGCTATGCAAGACATTGAGTATGATCCGATTCGTATCGGCGCAATCAATGATTGGGCAGCTAGAATGAATGCTCTGTGCGTTGTGCTCAACAATGATGAGGGACTGGGATGTTCAGAAGACCTTCTTGGCGAAATTCTTGACTTTTTCGAATTCCTCATCCATGAGGTTCATAATCTTTTAGGATGGGATGAAGTAGTTTATCTCTTTGAAGCTTTTGCAGGCATCGTTCGGACAAACCAAAGAAATCAGGTGGATCAGATTCGAAGGATCTGGAACCAATTCGACCCCGAAGTTCAGGCCCAGGTGTTGGGGGATATGAGACGTGCACTGCCAGTCGAGGATATTGATGGCAAGGCGCACCGTATGTACAGAACATTGGGATACTAACCAGAAGCCACCAGAAATCAGATTGAGGAATGAGAAAAGAGAATCACGTTATTTGATCGGCCATTTTGTGAAAAATATGCAGTAGTTATTCAATAGGTGCGAATCATGTCACGAATTGCATAAGTCATCCCCAGCCTCATGAATTCCATCACCCCACCTCTCATTCAGCCTATCCCCCCGGCCACTCGGACGTCATGGGCTGGCCTCGTTTATTCATTCACCAGCCTCTCTCGCTCTCCACCACAAGAGTAGCCAGCGCATACATACATACTCGTTCTTTGTCGGTCACGCTGGGCAGAAAACCACCTGTTTGGTGAGCTGTCACGGACAATCTGTTCATCGGTTCAATTATACGTGTTTCTTGGAGTTGAGACTGAAACCTAAACGCCCATAATGTCTGATACTCGCAAGTCAAACAAGTCACCGCTCCAATCGCTGGATCCTCAGCCCATCCGCAGTCCGTCTCCCTCTCGGGACCGTGACCGAGAGCGAGACCGGCGGGATCGTGCCTATGATCGAGGCCCAGAAAGAGCAAAGTCATACCCAGGTCCTGAATCTCAGTATGACCCTCAACCTTATGGACCTCAGAACTACAATCCCCAGGATTACGCCAATCAAAGCTATAACCCTCAGAACTACGACTCACAGGGCTACAACCAGCCTTACAACCCCCAGAACTATCCTCCCGTATCGGGTCCTCAAACAGGACCAGGCAACCTCCCGATCCGTCCTGCATCCGAATCGTATCTTCCCAACCATGCCGGAGCTATGGCTACAGCACCACCTCAGCAATTGGTCCCCGCTACGGCACCAAATGACCTGCGAGAGCTACAGGCTCTCAGAGTGAACTGTCAGTTCAATCTGCGCGAGTACATGAGCTTGCAGCGTCAGCGAAAGGGTGGCGATTCCTCGGTTTCTGCTTATGAGCTCGAGACGCGGATTAGAAACCAGACCAATATGGTTTTGAATGATCTGAGGATTTTGCAGGGTGAGGTGCGCAGCATCGCTAAAGAAGCCGAGAACCACCGATGGCGAAGATGGATCATCGGAGGAGCCATGTAAGTTGAATCCCACTCAATTGAACCCGAGCAATTGACTGACTTAGATAGTGCTACTTTCATTCCGTTTATCCGTCGCTTCTGGCGCCGAAATGACGATGACGAGGATTCTCACACGTCAGCCAACGATACCGAGTACGCCTTCAAAAAGTCAAAGGGTCTCCTCGAACACATCAAGAACGGCATACTAGGCAAAGGCCGATTCGCCAAGTTGGCATTCTTTGTATTCGCCGTGCTCGTTGTATTCTCCAACGAAGTATCCATTCGAGTTGCTCGGACTGTGCAGAAGCGGCTTAAGAAGTTAACTGCGAGAATTGAGCACGGTGATCCTGATATCGACGACAAAGACATGAAACTTCTTGAGGGCTGGCGATGGAGGGTTTTACTGTGGTAAGACAGTGCCACAATGATGAGATGAGAGGTTCATAAGATGAGGATATGATTGAACGAAGCCTAGGCGATTGCATTTATTGAGTGTTTTCTTGGTTATTGTAAAATTGAAAGTTGTTTGTATGATCCCACGAGTTTTCAATATATCTTTGCCAGTTAAATGATGTTTCCCAGTGGTGTGCAATTAGAGGTCTTGTGTTGTGAATTTGGGCCTGCGATCACTACGGGGAATTTATGAGACCCCACTGACATCACTGAACCCTGCAAACTCATCTTCGTCTCCAACATTGAATATCAGAGAGTAGTAGATGTCACAACTTACACTTATCAAGAATCTCTGAATAAGTGCTGACTGAAAGAAAAAAAAAACTGTCCCACCTGATTCAACCCAATCGGCCACCAAAAATGGGAGGCAAACGCAAAGCCTCACAAGACCTCCGGGGTCACTTGCCTCCTGGCGACCAGCCGATGGCCTTTACAGGTCCCCAAGAAGATGAAAAATCTCGAGATAGCCACTACGCTGAGCTATACTCGAACGCACCAGATTTTCAACAGCTTGCTCTTCAAGATGCAGACTTTGCACGATTGTGAATATTCACTCCCTCCGAACACTGAAGAATCGAATCTAATTAATGCATGATCAACAGGTGGAATCTGCACAAAACCGATTTCTTCAATGATCCGGAATGTGTTATGCAATTGACGAAATCACTTCTGAAGCTAGATTTCGGGCTGAAACTTGAACTTCCCGACGATCGATTATGTCCTCCTGTGAGTCTTGTCTCATTCTTCGACGCGTCTTGAGATCTAACGCGTCCGACAGGTTCTCAATCGACACAACTATCTACTATGGCTGAAAGGTCTCCTAGATAGCACCTCTTATGAGAAACAGGATAGGCAAATTGTTGGATTAGATATTGGCACTGGTGCAAGTTGCATATACCCCTTGATGGGTTGCACTGAGCGTGACTGGGAGTTTATCGCTACTGGTGAGTCTTTCACGATTATTGGTGAGCACCGCTAATAAAGCAGATATCGATTCAAAAAGCCTCGAGTATGCTCGCAAGAACGTAGCACTGAACAAACTCGAAGATCGGATCAAGATTGTAGAGCGAAAGCCAACCGATGCCCTCATTCCCCTGGATGATCTAAATATTACCAGTCTCGCATTCACAATGTCGAACCCACCGTTCTACAAATCTGAAGAGGAGTTACTAGAGAGTGCGAAGCAAAAGTCTCGCCCTCCTTTCACCGCATGTACAGGAGCCAAGGTCGAGATGGTCACTGATGGTGGCGAAGTCGCTTTTGTTGACCGCATGCTCAAAGAGTCTCTCGTTCTTCGAGAGCGTGTTCAGTGGTACACATCCATGTTCGGGTTCCTCGCAAGCCTAATTGAATTTGTGGACAAATTAAGAGAACACAAAATCGATAATTATGCGGTTACAGAGTTCATCCAGGGCAACAAAACAAGGAGATGGGCTGTCGCATGGAGTTTCGGAGGCATGAGACCAGCCCAATCAGTCGCACGCGGCATCAAGACAGCAGTTTCCAAGAACGTGCTTCCAGAGATCACAGAAGAGAAAGTCATTGACATACCCCTTCAAGAGAAAGTTGGCGACTTTGCAGATTCTCTTCGAACCGAACTTGAGAAACTCGACTTGCTTGCCTGGGAATGGGACCCTGAGCGCTTGGAAGGGACTGGACGAGCGGCAGGCCGCGTTTGGGCACGAGCTTGGCGTCGAAGAAAACAGAGAGGGGAAACCCAAGATCAAAAGATGGTAGATGTAAAGTGCGAGTTTGCTTTCAAGGTTTTCATACGAGTTGGTAAGGATGATGTGTCGGTTCATTCCCGATGGCTTGAAGGTCATGATCCTATTACGTTCGAGAGTTTTAGGGGTTATCTGAAGAAGACGGCCCAGTCCATCTTCCACCCTCAGAGCACTGAGAGTAAAGGATAAATTCGGGGGGTATCTCTTCTGGCCGTGGGTGTCTTTGTAAGATGGAGCCGTATTTAAAAACCCCTAAAAGCACTAATAGTAGTACACAGCTCATCCAACTAAGCGCTGACCCTTACCCGGAAGGCCTTGAGATCAGCTAAAACCCCTCCCTTACTATTTCCATTCATCAACGCAACTCGAACAATCTCTTGTTCCGAATCAGGCGCCATATTCTCATTCCTGGGAGGGTTGTTGTCCAGATTGGTCGGGAACGGATAGCCTTCCCCAATAGCAGCAATAAACATTTGGACCGCGTCACTGAGACCTTGGTCTTTGTATGCGGCAGTCAAGACATCCCACGTACTCTCCACAAGCGGTAAAGAATCAATCGTCTCCATTGGTTTGCCAAAAGCCCTGCTTATTTGAACGAGATTGACAAGGCGATTGATATCTGTGGACTTATTCTCGCCCGCTGCATGGAAGAGAGCGGGGTTGAACCATAATCCATCACCCTTCTGTAATGGAAGTGCAACATAGTTTTCCAGAAAGAAGTCATTAAACTCAGGAAGGCGGTATGCCATGTACCCTGGCGCAAATGCCTGACTAAAGGGTAACAGTCTCGTCGGGCCGCTCTCAAGAGGAACATCGACATGGGCTATAGCACCTTGCAGAGTCAAGCACTGACTTGCAACTTGCATCGCCCGAGGATACTTCCCACAGGTCTCAGCGGACATGAAGCCTAAGTGGTAGTCGCGATGAGAAACTTGAGGTTGTCCTCCAGGCCTGACATTGTTGACCTGCGTGGTGATGCGATAACCTGGACCAAGCCATGAAGAGAAGATGAGGTCGAGGTACGGATTTGAGAAATAGTTGAAGAAAGAATCTGGGTCTTGGAGAGCGTGTTTGCTGAACGAGTTCCAGATTCGATCGTTTTTGCCAGCATTTGCGAAGTGATCACCTGCTGTTTTGGTACCCTGACTCTCCTTTTTTATGATGTCGTTGAAAGCAGCGGTTGACTTGTCGATCACGTCTAGATTGGTGTAAAGACCGGCAGTGACAAAAACACCAGGGCCATGCAGAAGAGATTTGTACCATTCGTCCTGGAGAGCGGACTTTTGGTCTGCGCTCAAGGTTGAGAAATCGGAAAGATGGTAAACAGGTACGTTCTGTTTGATATCTGCCGCGAAGGGGTAGTCTTCTTTGGTGGCTTTTTGAGAGCAAAGTGCCTTGAAGGCATTGATTGATGGAGGTGAAGAGAACTTGAAGAGACGAGCTTGTGCCTGCTCCGCTAGGATGCTATTGTTCGTACTTCCGTTGGTGGTCATATTGAACGGTTTTTGTTGTCTTGGAGTCTCTGAGTATTTAGTTCAGGATATGATGGGAAACCTTCGTCAAGAAATACTTATTGTTCGGAGAGAATTCCGAGCATAACAAAAGTTCTTGTAATCATTGATCACTCAATTGCATCGGAAGTTCGAATAATGTTCCATTTCTTGTCAGATTAGTCGGTGGTTGTGAAGATAGCTCTGTAACACAGGCGTACGAGGGCCAACCACGATGGTTCAAAAGGTCAGGAATCGCCGAATAATTTAACCGAAATGTTTAAGCTTATGGGGAAGCGCCAATGAGTACATGTGAAACACACAGCGTCGATGATAGATGCATGCTTTGGCGATCTAAAATGCGGGGATATTGGAGGTCTCCTTTCAGGTGACTTCGCATGGCAATCATCTTCCTGAATCTATGTCAGCTTCATCCCAATGCTGTCAAGAAATTCAAGTCGAGATTGACCTGCAACAAGCTGGAACTTGGTAATCATGATACTGTTACATTTGATTTTTCTATGGTACAATTCTTGTTAAGTGAATATACATGCTATCGAGTGACGGATGTCAGGAGCAGGCGGCTCAGAAACTCAGCAGCAGAATCAATCCTGAACAGACGGAATGTTGTAGCAATCAAAGGCAGCTATTTTACTCTTTTTTATTCCAAAGACCATGTTTTTGATCTTGCTCGTTCTTCTGTGAGGCTTTACCACCTCGTCATTATCATACTAAATAAAACAAATCCTTTTTTGCTCGCTCATATGCTTTTTTTTTTTTTTTTGCAACCCCCACTCTAGTTGTTGAGGTTGCCAATTGTAATCGACTTAATGTTTTGGTACTCAGCCATGCCGTACAAGCTGCCCTCCTTCCCGTAGCCGCTCTCCTTGACACCGCCGAAGGGCGCCTCAGCTGCACTGATCTTGCCTGTGTTGGCGCCGACCATGCCTACCTGCATCTTATGAGCAACACGCATGACGCGGCTTATGTCCTTGGAGAAAAAGTATCCAGCGAGGCCGAACTCAGTATCGTTGGCCAGACGGATGGCATCCTCCTCGGTGTCGAATTCGAAGACAGGGGCAAGAGGTCCAAAGGTCTCGTCCTTGGCGACGGCCATTTCTTGTGTGACGCCAGTAAGGACGGTAGGCTGGTGGAAGAATCCGGGGCTGTCCGGGGTGCTGCCGCCGGTAGCGACCACGGCGCCCTTGGAGGTGGCATCGGCGATGTGCTCCTTGACCTTTTCGACGGCGGATTTGTTGACGAGCGGGCCCTGGGTGGTAGACTTGTCGAGACCGCCGCCCATCTTCAGGGCGTTGACCTTCTCGACAAGCTTGGCGGTGAACTCTTTGGCGACGCTCTTCTGAACGTAGAGTCGGTTGGCACTGAAGATTTGTTAGTATCAGCTAGATAGGGAGAAAGTTTCTACTTACCAGACACATGTCTGGCCGGAGCATCGGAACTTGCAGAACATGGCACCCTCGGCAGCAAGGTCGAGATCAGCATCCTCAAAGACGATGAAAGGGGCGTTTCCACCAAGCTCCAAGCTAAGCTTCTTCAAGGTACCAGCAGCAAGCTTAGCAAGGTACTTTCCAACGCCAGTAGAACCAGTGAAAGAAATCTTCTTGACGAGAGGGTTTGTGCACAGCTCAGTGGCAGCCTGGCGGTCGCGAGTCGGAAGGACCTGAATGGTGGCAGGAGGAAGGCCAGCCTCTATGGCGAGCTTTGTGAAAGCAAGGGCGGAGAAGGGAGTCTCGGAGGGAGGCTTGATGACGACGGAGCAGCCGGCAGCCAGAGCGGGCGCGATCTTTCTGGTGATCATGGCAGCGGGAAAGTTCCAGGGTGTGATGATACCGCAAACACCGACAGGCTCGCGGATAGTCATGAGGGTAGTGTGAGGAGAGGATGAGGGAATAGTAACACCATATGATCGAGTAGCCTCTTCAGCAAACCACGAGATGAAGCTGGCAGAGTAGATGACTTCGCCCAGGGCCTCGGCGTAGGTCTTTCCGTTCTCGAGGGACAGGATCTTGGCGACTAGGCGTCATGTTAGTGTGCGACGACAAGGAAGTGAGGAGAGGCAACTTACGGTCCTCCTGGTTTGAGAGAACCAAGTCATTCCACTTCCTCAGGAGGGCGCCTCGGCTGGCACCCGTTGTGCTTTCAAAGTACTTTGTCTGGGCAGCATCGGCGCTCTCGATGGCGGTCTGGAAGTCCTTGAGGGCACAGTTGGCAACCTGGCCAAGGACAGTGGCAGTGGAGGGCTCTGAGATATGGATTAGCTTCTGAACGCGTGTAACTATGATGAAGGCATCACGAACCGAAAACATCGAACTTGTTCTCCTTGGCGACCCATTTTCCATCGATGAAAGCATCTTGGATGAAAAGGCTTTTGTCCTTGAGCTGTTGAGGTCCTTGTTAGCATCGTGAATCTCAATGAGGGGCAGAGATATCATGACTGAGGGGCACATACGCCGGCAATGACCTCTTTGTGGTAGCTCTCAGCCATTATGTTTGTGTAGATGAGTTTAAAGATGAAAAACGTGCGCTCGGGTACAAGAGAAGGCAAAATAGAAAAAATTGAGAGGAGAAAGTAGTTGGGGATATGGCAAGTTGCGAAAGGTTCCGGTCACGTCTAAGTAAATAAGAACGAAAAGATCCATGAGAGCTCTAATAGACGTCACATGGGTGGGCTAAATCATTGTAACCCCACCGGCCGATTATTTCTCGAGTGTTACATTATGCCCGTATAGTGAAATATTGCTTCAATTGAGACCAGTCACGTTGAAGAGTTACCCAATTCCGGTCTCGATTGAGGTCATGAAGCTGCGAGGTCGGGGATGTGGCGGGGAGAATCACTGTATGTTCAGCGCTTCCTCACTAAAAATGCCCCCAATTCTTTTGAAGAACCGGGAATGACCGGGACCGGGCCGGCGTTGACTTACGGCTCCGGTAGTTGGAGAATTAGGTACCGGCTCCGGGAACCGATGGTGTCCATGTTCATGTAAAGAAATCTGCATTTCTATTCCTCTTTATGGGTTGGTATGCCGAGGTGGCTGTCACTTCGATTGGCTTCTGGGGTGAGTTTCTGGGGAAAAGTGTGGAGATGGCTTCTCATAATGGATGTTTAAAAATTCCTAGACGTAGTTGGCAACTTCTCATGATAGTGTTCTTCATAGGGTTTGTCAGCTTTTATATGGAGAATTTCTGTAATAAAAGATCTGGCGATGCGACGGAGCCGAAGTGGACATCGAGGTGTTTTGTATGCCTCTCCAACTTCAACCCCCAGGTCCGGTTGCTTGACCGGGCCGTACTGAGAGTTTCGAGATGATCAGATGCGACACCATCTCGTTCCAAAAGAAGCATCTTATTACACATTATTCTTGTAATAGTGCATTGCATTGCAGACTGTCATTGCCGAACATGTGAGCTGCACAGTGATCATTTACAGCACAGATAACAAGAGCCCAGAGCTAAGGTATTGAATAATCCCACAAGGTAAACCAACCCATTTCATCCCCGCTACCATGATGGACGGCGATGCTCCATTCTTGCACCAAATCCGAGGGACTCCAGCTACCTCATGCCATACTCCTCTAATAACCACCGCGCGAAACTTCTTGATCGGGGAAAGCTGATCATTCTTTCTCCCACAATCTGGGGAAACGAGGATACTATCGTCACAGGTAGTTCAGGCAGACTTCTTAGAACGTTTTCGAGGTGCGTAAAGTCTTGAGAGCTTTTAGCAAGGGCCATTCATTGACACGGACAAGCATAGCATTCCATCATGTATCTAGACGTATAGGAAGACATTGATTGAATGGGTTGATCGGACAGCCACGGTTTTAGAATAGGATCTTTCAACGTGCTAGATCTATTCTACCTCCAACACCCGCCTCTCTGGCACGTCTATCGATATTGGAGCCGAGATTTTTGGATCCGGAACAACTGGCCACCGTTGAACCCTCCTTTGATCAAACACGCAGTCTACGTGCATCCCAACGGTTACAGGTTTTTGATGAGTAATTGTTCATTAAATCACATAAAAACTGAAACGACTCGGGCTTCCGATGACACTATCATGCCTATGGCATAACGGTCAATTTGAGAAGTGAGTTTGAACTATGATACGCACCGAAACCTCATCTTCTAGGCAAAATCAACAACAAATCTCACATGCTAAAACACAATTAGGTTGGTATATAACATATCTTCACAGAATCTCAAGACAAACATTTCAGGCTTCTTACCTGAGAAGTTCACCTACTTAAGAAGTAGAGTATCGGACACTCAGATCTTACCAACAACACAACTGGCCAAGAACCCAGAAACCAATTCCTAGATGATTGTAAGATGCTGACATAAACATAGTACATATCGTTCTTGGCATTTCATAATTTCTCCTATCTGAAAGTCAAGAAAGACATCCTCAATTGAATCATTTTGGGGTACATACCTATAGATTTTAAGACGTCAAGCTGCATCCCCTCTTTCTGCCGAAAAGAAAGAGAGTTAAACGAATAAGCATAAAAAGTAAGGCAAAAAAAGCTAGACCTACGTAACTGTTGAGTAATATTCCGTTACTCCAAACTCAGGTATGATGTAAGTTGCTAGAAAATAGCCTCTCCTCTATATGCCTTATCCAATGTGGCTTTGCAGACGTCACTATGCATTCTCTTCTCATCCCACATGACATATCCGATGCCTCTCAGCCCATAAATAAATCTCATCGGTGCAAAAGTGTGGTTTCCTAGGCGATATCTCTCATGTGCACTGTCGTAGTGCACCTTCATCCATGTTTGTCTTGGCTGATCATCAGTGAAGGCATCATCAGTGTCAACTTCCCGAGCTAGCCGGTCCATATCTGCAGCATGCCAAACCCCTTTCTCCTCATTTGGCATTTTCCTGCGGTTGAACTCTTCAAGATCTTCTTCGAGACGGCTTTGGCAGAGATTACTAGCCTCACCGAGTGATTGTTGCCACTCTTCATAGGTTGAGGCCTTGAGAAGCTGCGTGAGACGAGGGAGATCTAGAGACAGCTGGATATCGTCAGTTGCAAACAATCCCATGTCATCCAGCGGATGTCACCACTTACGCATTTCTGCTCTTCAAACAATTGGGTCTTTTCGGTTAGCCACTCAGTAAGATTATCCCCCCATTGAAAACCGTTGACAGCAACTTGCCGATAGACTGGAGTGGCAGACAAAATGGTCAGCGTGGCTATGTTCAGGGCGCAAGTTAGGATGCTGGAATCCGTATGGAGGATTTGTTGAGTTTTTGAACTCACCACCGGTCAGTCTGGTCTCAAGAAAGTCGTAAATACAGGCCAGTTGCTCGTTCACCCATGGGGAATGCCGATCAAAAAACAACTTTTTCAGTTCCTTTTCGGGGCTCAAATCTTCATTTTCATCGTCTTCATAAGAAGAGAAAAGGGCAATTTCTTGTTTCCTCTCAAGAAAGAGGTTTCGATATATTTGAAACCGATAAAAAGCGCGGGCGATACGGTAGGATTCACCAGGAGAGAGTCCGTGGTTACTCGGTAAAGACTCGTCTTGGCTTATGCCATGAAGCTTCTTCAAGGAACACAAAGCAAACTCATCCCTCAAGTCCAAGAGTGCATCATTAACTCGGACAACTTCAAGTGTTTGACCGATAGTCAAGTGCAATTTATCACCGTCGACATCTTGAAGGGGATTGTTGTAACAATTCGTCAGAAAATCTTCCACGCTTATACCACTTGCTTCTCGTACGGACTTCTGTGACTTAAATGCAGTAACAGCCAGCGGGAGCAAATCGTCAGGAATTTGATTGCGAACGATATCCAGAGGCAGAGATGGAGTATCTAAAAGAGCAGAGTAAAAGATTCGATGGCTTAGCAGAACTGGAGGAAGCTGTTGGACATTATCCAGAAAACGAAGGATATCAGCAACAAGATGAAGCGGCAAAGATGATATTGAAGCCATCGAGTGTCATTGATGATGGGGAATGATTGAACAGCACCGTGAGACTCATGGGGGTTCATATAACACACAGAGGGGCATCTCGGAAGCATGCTGTCTATGTAATGGCATGACCTAGACGGTGCCACGTTGACCAAAGCAAATGAAGCTGACACTGTGGTGGGATTATTCTCAACTCAAGGTGGTCTTATTCCTCTCCCCACACTCGCAGCTCATGCCTGGAGTTGAAACGCGGGGAGACGTACCGCAGGTCTAGATTGTCGATCTTGATATTCACTCTGTTGTGCTAAGCTTTACAGGGTCCAGTAATGACATGTCACATAGAAATAGGTAATGGATTCTTGTTTTGGTATCATTTCCTGAGATTCATTATCTATTCTCGTGTCTGAAGAACGCGCCAAAGCAAGCCAACCAAATCCTAGCAAGTTTTATTTGCAACGTGCCTTTTTGTCTAATCCATTCCGCTTTCTCATGTGCTCGTTAATTGTCATTCGCCAGAAATGACACAAAAAAAAATTGACGCATCTGCCTCGCGTCTAGCTCCGCGGACCATAGTCCAGCGGTCTTTTCATCACCAACGGCCCGCCAGGTACGAGAGGCTCAGTCTCCTAGACTTCAGCAACGACCTTTTCGGGCGCTTCATTCATACATTCCTCCTTCTCGACGTCGACAGGAGGGACAACGATGCCAAACTTCTCATAGGGGAAGTTCTCAAGGCTAAGCATGTACTCGGCCCAGCCATCGTTAAGCTCACCAACCTGGTGAAGGTCGACTTCTCCAGCTTCACCAGTGCGTCCAGCGAGGACCTCAGCCTCCCGTCCATCATACTCCTTCTTTAACATGGGGTGGGGGCACCAAATCACGCGCATGCCGGCGCGACGGCCAGCCTCGACGCCAGGGACTGAATCTTCGAAAACAAGGCACTCGTCGGGTGTGATGGGTCGCTCCCCAGCAGGAAGGCTGTCGTTGATTGTCTTCAAAGCAAGAAGGAAGATGTCGGGAAGAGGCTTGCCACGGCCGGGAGTCAAGCGGGAGTCGTCTCCAAGAACACGACGGTGGGAAGGGAAAACAGCGAAGAGCTCTTCAAGATGGTTCGTCTTGACACGAAAGTTGCCAAGGTGAGAGCTGGTGGCCAAGGCAATGTGAACACGTTGAGGCTCATTACTAGACTTTTCCTTAGCCTCAGCAGCGGCAGCGCCGTCCTTGACCTCCCAGTATCGGGTACGTCCAAGGTGACCGAGCAAGTCGACAATGCCAGGGAGAGGCTTGGTGTGGGGAAATAGCTGCTTCTGAAGCGCAGTGTTCTCGGCCACGTACTCCTCAGAGGTAATAGGAAGCTGGGCCCAGTCGTGGAAAATCCTGTTGGCCTGAGGGCCAGGGCGACCCTGAAGCTTGGCCTTGATGGACCACGGAAGGGTTCCTTTGCCGTACTTTTCGAGGATGATGTTGACACACTTGGTGTAAATATCTTCGGTATCGAGAAGGAGACCGTCCATGTCAAAAAGACAGGCACGTACGGGGGGGAAACTAAATAAAATGTTTTGTCAGAAGACGGTTCACGATCCAACCTAGGTAGTTTGGACATTGATCAAAGAGACAGAACATACTCAGTACGAGGAGCCATTGCGCCTAAGAGGAAACCAGAATTGGATGGACAGGAGAGGAAGCAGATGGGTATCGAGATGTAACATTAAAAAGAGAAAACACTACGAGACCCAAGCCTGTGTTTGTGCAGAAATACGCCTGGCAAGGGAGAGATTTAAAAGAACGGCGAGGCGATCGCGAGATTTTGATAACGGAGCAAAAGACAGCGCGGGGCAACTTTTTGCTCGGCGATCAGCAGTGAATCAACAGTGAATCCTCCACTGATAACCCCGCGGCGGGGCATTATCCTGCTACTAAGCCCACTATAGTCTAGCAGGTGATTAAGGTGGGCAAGGCGGGCAGGAACCACATGGAATTTATTGATTGATGCTCATGAGATTGTCCTCGTTGGTGTTTCTTCATTAAACATCCATTTGTTTCCCTCTGTCACCACCATCATTCCCCTCTATTCATATGCGATTGTTATTCTTTGGGTCTTTTGTTCCATCTTGTTCCTATCAATAAGGCCATTCTATCCACTATTTCAGCAACTGATTTTTGTCGCTACAATAATACGTCATTTCTCCTTGCCAACCAATATGAGCACAAGAGCACCCAGCAAAGATGATGTGGTGAAGCCGACAGACGTCGAAAAAGCTAAAGACAACGCCAACCCTGAAGATGGCCAGGAGCTCAGGTTCACACCAGAAGAGGAAGAAGTAAGTAAACACGATTTCCATCCTATTTTCATGCTCTACCCTGTGCAGCCCACTGTACATCAGCTACTAACACGTACAGGCTCTAGTCAAGGAATCTACTGCGTCCAAAGAGGAGGCGAACACATTGTTCGCCGCCAAGAAGTACCAAGACGCTCTGGACAAATACGACGATGCAATTAACTCCTGTCCCAAACATTTACACTATCCGCGGGCGGTTATTTACAGCAACATTGCCGCATGCCATATTCAGCTGGAGGATTGGAAAGAGGCTATAAAAGCAGCTTCTGATTCTCTCAAAGCTCTGGAGAAGCTTGAGCAGAGTGACCCTCGACTAAATCCTGACGGCAAAAAAGCTGATGAAGAGAAAGAGAAGGAGAAGAAAGAAGAAGATGTTGAAGAGGAAATAATCAGTAGTGGTGCTTCTCGCGCTGCTCCAATTCCTACTACAGTCGACGAGGAGCTCAAGACGCTTCAGGCCAATATTCAACGCATTCGATGCAAAGCTCTTATGCGAAGGGCTCGCGGTCGCTCAGAGGCTGGCGGATGGCATAATCTTGCCGGCGCAGAAGAAGATTGTAAGACCCTCGCTGCCAAGCCTGAAAGTTTGGCTCCAGCAGACCTTCGCGTGGTTCGGAAGCAATTACAAGAACTACCTCCTCGCGTCAAAGCTGCACAAGAGAAAGAGATGGGTGAGATATGGGGAAAGCTGAAAGATCTTGGAAACGGCATCTTAAAGCCATTTGGCTTGAGCACGAACAACTTCCAAATGGTCAAGGATGAGAAAACTGGCGGCTATAGTATGAATTTCCAACCTGGAGGAAGCTCTTGAACGACGCAACGCGCTCCGTGAAGACAACAAACGGATTGCTTTGGCCTTCTATTGAACTGACAAATCAAACTTCAATTCCCACAGCATAGAGAAAAGCAATAGATATCCCAATACCGTCTATTTTATCTCTTACCTGCAATAAATCCCTCATACTCCAACTTTTGGCATGAAAAGGCTTGCCTCGTCATCTAGGAAGTTTTGTGAGCATTCGAATGCCTACAATGGTGGTGGATCGAACGAGCTCGATCGACTTGGTGGCTCGTACCAATTCTGATACGGATGGTTGGGTAGCTTGAAATCCGCGAAATCCAATGGGTTCACTGGTGTTTTCGTTCCCACCGAACCCATGATGGGCGGTGTCAAAATTCTTGACGGCGTCAAAGACATCGAGGCTCTCCGGGCTGCTGATATTACCGAATCTTGACTGTTCTCCGTTTTCGGACTTGAGATGGGCAATTTCATACGCTCCCAACCCCATACTCTTTTGAGCTCCATCTCGACAGCACCCAAGCGCCAGCCATTTGTGCTATTGAACCTATCAAGGATTTCGAGGACTTCGTCTTGTTCATTTGGCTTTGTTAGCACTGCAGCCGCAGTTGCCAAGCAGCGGATTGCGACTGTAGCAACCCCCTTGTCTGTTGTATGGGCGACAATGCCACAGACCTGATAGGCGTGCTGCAGCTGCAAGAGTCGCAGCCTCTCGGAAGACTCTGGAGATTCAAGGGGGTGTGTCTGTGAAAGAATGCAATGTGCAGTGTGAGAAAGGAGCTGACCAATTGTCGCCTCCTGCTGGATCATCCTAAACACGGGTTAACTGCATGCTTCTGCAGGCAGGATGGTATTTCACCCACCATATACCAGGAAACAGCGACTTGCCTGTCGACTTTTCCGCTTTTACATAACCAAAGGGGCGCATCTTTCTTGGGCAATGAGTATCCCAACCATCACACATGCTTCTTAGCTCTTGCCACTGCGAAAGGCGATTTCTGACCCACATTTGCTCGTTCTGGGGGCTAATATCATCGGATCTGGATGCAGTCGCTCGAAAATTTGCAACCTTTGCAATGATATATAGCGCACGGTGTACCCAAGTTTGTTCGTCCTCGTCTTCGTTATCCTGGTTATTGTTACGAAGTACAAGGTCCATGCCCCATTCGTCGGGACTCCACGTTGTCTGCCAATTTGTCGCCAGACAGTTGAGAACTTCAATTCCAATGTTCAACCAGAAGCAGGCCAATCCAATTCCGGTACTCCTGGCATCCCATCCGCACTCTCGCACAAGGGCTCGCGAACCTGCTATATGGCTCATACGCTGGGCAGGCTTTTCGCACATGATCTCGTATACGTTTAGAACAATTGCTGTCGTGGCACACTCAGCAGTATTGCGATCGGGGTTCTGAAGGCTTCGGAGGAGCTGCGTAGTTGCTGTATTGTAGTAGAACAGCGCTTTGTCATGGTTCCCGGGGGCAGCTAGAGAAGTATGTTTTACACCACATGCAAGAAGGGCATTGAGGAGCATTGTCGACCTCAAAGCGTGATACGGAATGCTCCGGGTGAAATGCCTCTCCTTGTTGAACGAATCCATCCACACAGCGACTTCTTCGACAAAGACTTGCATGTAATGAATTTCCTCGGCTGATGTCAGAATGTTGCGGCCCACCGGCTCATTGAACTGGCTTGCTGAGTGTTGCACTTGGTCATCCTCGAAGACTTGTTCAACAAGCTGTCTTTCTATCCGAGGCGGTGTGTCTAGCTGAGGTATCACCAAATTTTCGGCCTTTTCTGTTGCCGCTTGTTGTGCAAAAGGACGGTTCCTCATCGTCATGAGCTGTTCCGGAAATGTTTCTACTCGTGGGGTTACAACGGCCTTTGTTGACGAAGATGGGGTGGCTATATGGGATATATCGCTCATCGTCCCATGTTCCTTCTCGTTAATCTCAAGCTTGATACCAGTGTCCGATTTCAGTCTTGGGTTCTCTGAAGGTCCTGCTGTGGTACCATCTTGACTATAGTTGAAATGTTGTGAACTGGGCAGAATCCTGTCAGTTGAATGCTTTATGTCTTGGAAACTAGTTGCTGCGGTTAAATGCATTGCCTCTTTCCGGTTATCGCCATCGACAACTTCAGAAGCGTACGGAGCATAGCGTCCAAGTCCACCCTGGTATTCTGAAGCAATATCTCGCGATTCATCTTGGAACTCAACTACGACTCGATTAGCACAATATGCTTTACCTCGGCTGGAAAATCCGTACCTTCCCAGCCTTCAGGGCTTGGTGTAGTAGCAGGCCGATGGAGGTTGATTTCCAGAAAGTTGAGACGTACTCCTCTTTTACATTCACGGCCTCGCTTTCGGCAGTTCATGCAGTCAGGCACGGCTTCGTCACACTTTAGGTGCCTCTCACGGCATGTGAGACATCCTGTTCGGACTCTTTTTCCTTTGACTGGAGTCGGATTTGACGTCGGCATGGGATTTTGAACAGTCATCTCTCTGGGATTTTCCATGGACAGACCTGTAGGGTCTTGGCTGAGGTTCGGGGGTTCGGAGATCGGTGTCGATGCCAAATGGGAATGCCGGTGAACTTCAAAATCGAACATTTCGAAGTCGAGATTATTGTCGGTCGTATAGGGTCCTGGTGAATAACCTTGCCATTCCGGAGGGAACGGCATTGTCTGCCTTTCATTGGAGTCTTCATTTTGCATCGCCGCACCGAAACTGACACCAAGCACAGCGATGTCATTGGGGCTTGTTTGAGCGGACACTATAGTCTACCTGGCTCTCTACAAGAGGCCAGGATAGAAGTGTAAAATTTGCTGTGCAGGTTGCCGATGCAAACAGGGCGGCTTTGGGGCTTTGGTGTTGCAAAATGAAGGCTTTTTTTTTATCACATTTGAAGTCAGACAACTGGGCGCATACAATCGAAAGATTCTAGAAGAACGAACGGAAGCATGGAATGAAATCATAACTTGGGCCAGGCCACGGCTTCTGGTCCGGTTTCCCTACTCCGGGCTCGGTATAGAAAACCGTCGCAGGTTCGGGATTGTCGTTGTGGCTCCACAGTCAGAGGAAGGACTAGGAGCGATAAGGCGGGGTGTGGTAAGGAACGACCATGATCAAGAGAATGAACCGGACGGACTTCGAATATAAATTCAAGATGAGATCGATGCCGGTCAGTTTAAGGCGTCTGAGCTTCTTTAACAGCTGAATGTATCCGCCAGTTTCCGAGTGCTGCATCACGGTTATATGGCGAAACACCAACACCTTAACCAAGGTACGCAAGCCAATAATCACGGAGTGTACTCCGGCTGTCGTGCGAGTACAAGTAGTCTCTTCTCTCGGCTGTGATTCGGAGAGCAGGCTGACTGATACTGAGACCATTACACCGGATGGCGTCTGTGTTCAATTTCAGTTCTGTCCTGTCTTATTGATAAGACTAGATGGGAGCATGTATCAAAGGGAATATCATGATGCTGAACGCTACAAAAGTCAAATGTCCGGCGATATGGCTCAACCTGCATGACAGCGGCATGCAAGGCCATCCAAAGTCGGCGACAGAGCTAATAGGGCGAAGATGATGTTGGTTCCTTGAGGGAATATTTGACTGTCACATATGGCTCCAATATTATATGTATGGATTACACATGTGGCGCCCAGGATTGATGAAACTCGGCTTACATGCTAAGTGCCTGAGATTACCGGAAGCCGGGAGAGAGGATGCTCGTATTAGAATCGAGCATGGCTTCCATCCATCCGCAGCCTTCGCTTATTGAATCGGCTGTCAATATCGCTCGTGCACCACCATGTCTTTTCCTGCGGCAATAGCCAGCCCCGTCAGACAATGTACGATGCGAGTGAGCTACACGAGTTTAGTAGCACGGGTATGCCCGAAATATACAACAATTCTGGAATTCGGTTGCAAGTGATTGGTAGGACGAAACAATAGCCCAAAATAACTCGGGCTTGACGACCAATAGGAGCATATAAAGTGCAACCTCAGATCGTCTTGAACTATTCTGAACGTACAATATCTGACTTCCTTAGAGACAAACATAAATGACTATTTCATAGTGCTCTCTAGATCGTGTGTATTACCTCAGACGCTGTCCTCATCCAGACCTGGCTTCACTACACATACATGCGTTAATAAAGGTAAATGCCATCACCCAACAACTGGTAGATGAACTAAATCACTACATAAATTTATTTCATTTTTCAGTTCAGTGCTAGGTTTAGAGACTTCCCAACAATCGGCTATATGTCTGGGGAGAAAAGATATATTTAAAAATAAAAATACAAGAGAGACTGTAAACCGAACACTGTGAATAGCTCAGCACGCAGACAGCTGTCGATTGGTAGCTGGCGGACTGTAAATCTTATCTGCCCTCGTCTAGTTCCCCCGGGTAGGTATTAGTCCAGCATTGAATTTACCACTTTAAATTTCGTCCAAAATAACTCAGAATAGCAAGATTGATATGAGTGAGTTGTTTAGAAATGAAATTGATAAAATTATTTGTCAGGCCGGACCCGACCAGCGGCTGATGGCTGTTGAGATCTGAGCTTCCCTTCAGATCATAGTTGTCCCACAACCACCGATAGAAGACCAATCCAACTTTTACAACATCCAGCTTCCCAACTATGACCACAAATACACATCATCAAAATGGATTCTTCAACGCCGACACCTAAATCCATTTTGCGCGGTCACGAATCCCAAATTCACACAGCAGCGTTCATTAGATCCAATGAGCGCCTCATTACGGGCGATGCAGATGGCTTCGTGGTGGTATGGGACCTCACAATAATGCGCCCACGAGCCGTTTGGCGCGCTCACGAAAAGGCTCTACTAGGCGTTCGCGGTTGGGGTGACGACAAAATCATCACGTAATTGATCTTTTGAGAATCTATAACAACTCAAAAATGGGGTTTCTGACAATACTTTGCAGGCATGGTCGTGATTTGAAGCTCATAGTTTGGAAACTTGGCGAAGCCGATGAGGAGCACCTCAGCACTGCATTACCTGTGGAAGAAGTGGCAACACCAAGAGCGCAACCATGGATGCTACATCTCCTTGAGGTCAACACCTTGAATTTCTGTGCTTTTGCCATTTGCTCCTGTGTGCCTGGCTCCGTCGACGCCGCGCCCGAGGTGTTCATCGCTGTGCCTAATACTTTACACTCAGACGCTGTATGGAGAACCTTAACCACAGAACGACCAAGACTAATAGTTCATAGATTGACATCTACCAATTACCTTCACAAAAGCGGATTCATACCATCAAAGCTGGGGATAAAACGGGCATGGCCATGTGCCTTGCTCTCCTGCATCATAAAGATGCTCTCACGCTTATTGCTGCTTTTGAGAATGGTTACGCAACTGTACAACGCCTTGAGTCCGACGGCCAATGGGTTACAACGTATCATTCACAGGCCCATTCGCAGCCTGTTCTGTCATTAAGCGTCTACAACGACTACTTTATCACATCCAGTGCCGACTCGATCATCGCCAAACATCCTATTCCTACCGATCTATTCTTTCCTCTGGACGACATCACACCACCTGAAAGCACTGAGCGTGTGGTAGAGATAATAGATGAAGAGCCCAAAGGAAAGTCACTTCTGTCTGCCGGACTGAAGTTTTCATCCTCGCAGGGAGCGAGGCCTCCTCGCAAGGGAATTGCTTGGAAAGATCCCCTCAAGACTATTAATACCAAGCACTCTGGACAACAAAGTTTGGATATACGATCCGATGGGCGAATTTTTGCAACGGCCGGTTGGGATTCTAAAGTGCGAGTGTACTCTACAAAAACCATGAAAGAGCTCGCTGTATTGAAGTGGCATCGGGTTGGATGCTACGCTGTTGCATTTGCTGATGTGAAGATATCGGATCAGGCAAAGCAGGAGACCTCTATGTCGAAAGGTACTCAAGCTACAGGCAATCCAAGCACACGGATAGGTTCCTTGACCCGGACCGGACTGAGCGTCAAAGAGCAGCGAATAGCGACAGCAAGAGAGACACATTGGATCGCAGCAGGTGCGAAAGACGGCAAAATCAGCTTATGGGATATATATTAGCTATGTACACAAGGTCCTGCAGCGAATATCGATCCACTGAACATAGATTCCCAGCAATATTTATGCCGCTCGGTGTGCAGAAAGCGAGTAACCCTGAATATGGTCGAAATGGACCAGAAGTACCTAAAATAGGCAAATGCAAAGTAACAACACTGGGAATTTTAAGTCAAATACAATCAGTTCATGGTATCATCTAAAGTCTAACCGCGAAGTTAGCATTGTATAACCTGACAGAATAGAAAGACTCACGCTCAAATCCCCAACATCCTCTGCCCGCGTGCCGCACTTGTCTGTGACTGACATCAGCGAGAAGTGTACATTTCAATATTTATTGATGAGAGCCCACCATCATCAGACGAGTCGCCGATTTGTTTCCATGCGATAGCTCAGCCCATATCCTGATTACCCATGCCACGACGAGGGCATCTCGTAGCTCCTGAGGCATCTCCGCCGTAACGAACATACTTATGCGACCTTGTTCATCCTGCACTTCTCTCGCTATTATGTCGCCATAACAGTCTCTCCATTCGTATACGACACCTTTACTCCGCGATTCGCAAGCTTCGTACAATACACCATCCGCTCGGAACTTGCGACCGGGCCCTCTCACCATGCGCTCGAACCGATAGCCTTTAAGCTGTCGGAGAATATTGCCGGAGCGAAAACATGACACTCCAAAGCTCGTCAGAGCCCGTTGCGAAGTCGCTTCGGCATGGTATGGAAACGAGGGAAACTCGGCGGCGGTGGGATGCTTGAGATCGAAGAGGTGGCGGTTTTTTAGCACGACCTGGGGAAGACCAGCCGATGTCTTTGTAACGGGATCTATGCGCTCGACTTTGACATTGCGGTCGTTATCATGGAGGTAGCTGATGTCGTGGGAAAACTCGTATAGCGGAGCCTCATGGGGGTCGGTTGAGTATATGAAGCGGCCTGCAATATAGAGCGTTGCAGGCCCAAGGATTGAGTTTTTAGGGCGGGCTGAAGTAGTGGGGGTTGTGTAGTTGGGAGCGGCACTGCTATCGTAGGAGGGCAACTCCAAATCGGAATAGTTGGGTGGGGGCAGGGTAGCCATTTCGGATATTGTGATGATTGATAATAGATGATAGATTGACGAGGATCAAAAGTCCATGAAAGAAATAGAAGCTAAATAATGTGACTGTCGCGTGCTGTGATTCACTGTCTATCTGTATGGATGTTATGCTTCTAAAGTTGCTATGACGTGTATCACTGTTAGGTGCGGCAGATGGGACAAGCCACAGCCTCACAAGCGGATACTAGTGGGCTCATAATTGATACTTCGCCTCAACTCAGTACGACAAGGCTCAATAATAGCGTATTTCAATGCAATATTGATTGATACATCCTGGTATTTGTGATAAGTCCTAATGAATACGACGATAATACGCCAAAACTCCTATTCTTTCGAACCCTTGTTCATATGCATTAGAGTGTTTCACACTTTTCGGCTTATAGTCGAGAACCAAGGTTGACATGAACAGACTTTGTGTTGCTGTACGCCTCAAGGCCAGCCTCGCCGAGCTCACGGCCGATACCACTCTGCTTGACACCACCGAAGGGAATGTATGGTTCACTGTCTTGTGTGCTGTTGATCCAGACCATACCGGCCTCGATTTCTGCGGCGACGCGGTGCGCTCGCTCAATATCCTTGGTGAAGACAGCAGCGCCGAGACCATATGTTGTGTCGTTGGCGAGCTTGAGAGCCTCCTCCTCCTCGCTGAACTTGGTGATAACGACAACAGGGCCGAAAATCTCCTCGCGAAAGACTCGCATCTGGTGGTGCACGTCGCCGAAGACGGTGGGTTGGACAAAGAAGCCCTTCTTGGATGCATCAACAGGCTGGCCACCAGCGAGCAGTGTAGCGCCTTCAGACTTTCCGATCTTGATATACTCAAGAATACGGTCGTACTGTTGTCGCGAGACTTGGGGACCCTGATATGTCTCGGAATCCCACTGGTGGCCGACCTTGCTAACAGTCTTGGTGGTCTCGATGAATCTCTGGACAAATTCGTCGTAGATCTTGTCCTGGACTAGGAGACGAGAAGTAGCTGTGCAGATCTGGCCCTGGTTGGACATGATGCCCATATGCGACCACTTGACAGCCTCGTCGAGGTCACAGTCAGAGAAGACCAATAAAGGCGATTTACCGCCGGTCTCGAGGGTGATGTTCTTAAGGGTTTTAGAAGCCATCTCCATAATCTTAGCACCAGTAGCAGTTGAGCCAGTAAAAGCAACCTTCTCAACAAGAGGATGTTGAACAAGAGGGGGGCCAGCCTCGCCACCATAACCGTTGAGAGCATTGAAAACACCAGGAGGGAATCCGACCTCCTTGATGGCCTGACTGAGGAGAAGGATGCTGAGAGGTGTTTGCTCGGCAGCCTTCATGACGATGGTGTTGCCGCATGCTAGCGCAGGACCAATCTTCCAGGCAGCCATGGCGAGAGGATAGTTCCAGGGAATGATTTGGGCGACTACGCCGAGGGGCTGGCGAAGTGTGTACGCGAGCTTGTTGGGGTTAGCGGTGATGGTTTTGCCGGTGATCTTGTCGGCCCAGCCTGCGTAATAGCGGATGGTGTTGATGACTTCGACAACGTCGCCTCCCTCAGCATCGGCATAAATCTTGCCTACCATGGTGTCAGCAGTTCGTAAAGCAAGTCATTAGTAGTAATAGCATACCATTATCCCAAGCCTCTGACGTAGCGAACATTTGTGTGCGCTCCTCAATGTAGTCGGCGAGCTTGTTCATAAGAGCGCCTCGCTGAGGGGGAGGCATCTTCTTCCATGAGGGCGCATGGAAAGCGGCATAGGCGGCTTTCACAGCCTTATCGACATCGTCGGCATTGGCAGCATGCACTGTGGCGATCTCCTTCTCGGTACTGGGAGCATATCATGTTAGTTTGAGCTAACAGGACTGTGGAGAAGCGTACTCACGCGGGGTCGATTGATGTAATCTTTTGCTTTGATGAGCCAGGAACAAACTCGTTGTTGATAAAGAGACCGGTCGGCTGCTTATACTTGACGCCGTTGGGGGCCTCGAGATTCACGAACAAGTCCGACATGTTGCTGAAGCGTTTCTGTGTAGTTGTGATAGATCGGCCAAGAGGAGAGGTTGAGAGTCGATACGGCGATTGTGTTGAAGGTCGATATGAAGAGGTATACACTAAACGGCAGAAACCACCTTTTAAGAGCCTCGATACAATAGCAGCGCCCATCTTCTTATAGCTCCTCCAAGACATGGCTGGAGGCTTGAGAGGGGTAGCAAGGGATACAACCCAACACCTCCAAACTGAGCCTAGCTAGGTATGTATCCGTATCTTAACTGTATCACCTGCATCCCCGCAAACAATGGCCTAGAGAATTACTCTCTGGAGCAATTGATAAGCTTTTGAAGCTCTTGAAAATGTGCAATTCTTTGTCTCGTTTCGGTAAAGCTCGCCTACGCCGCCGGCGGAGGGTTGAGGGGCCGGCAATTGTAGCAGCGAAGCTGTGGTTCAACGTCATGAAACCGCTTAGACCTTACTGATTGAGCTTAGTTGGACTATTACCCAGATCAGGTAAAAAGACACGAAGCGAGCCAACTAAATTGGCGATCATGACAGCTCTTATCGATAACATGTACCGAGGTTGCTAAATTTGAGAAGCCAATTGACTTTGTAGCGAGCTCTCCGGCTACGATACGTCGAGGTTGTTGAAACGCTTTTCCAACTATAAATGGTAGGCTTACTTACCTATCGTTGTTTACCTATTCCAATACACTTCTCAATGCCCCTGTTTGTTACTGAGAATATCGATACATACATGATATTCTCGCCAATATCATGGACCGGCATCATTGCTGGGCCGCATAACTGACCACATATGGTATAGTGGCCAAGATGTTAGAAGCATAGCAGAGGATCGGTCCCATAAAGCTAGCCGCCTGTCAACATGAAGCTGGCATCCATGGATGTTATTATGGGCCTTCATGTGAGTCCCTATACTCCAAAAGCCCGGGGCAGGACTAAAATGCAATTTCTCTTCTGACAATGTATATTATATAACATCTTGTTGATTCCAATACCACTTCGCCCATTGTCGACTTTAGCCGCTAGCATCATCGAATCAAAAGCCTCTGATCAAAGTCTCCGACTTGAAACATCAGATCCTGATCATTGAGAGCTTATTTATCAAGAACTACCCCTCCTGAGGACGATCCAAAGATGATCTCCAACCAACCCCTCTGACGCTTCGTCAGCAGAGAAGCTTGGCCCTCCAATACCAACAGAGCCGTTTGGATATGGCCTCATATTAGTGCACCAGCGCTTACAAACTCCGCCAGCTTTGTCCGTTATTCGTCCGTCAACATGATTGCGGAATGAATGTTCCTCCTTTTCTTACACCAACAAACAAAGAAGCATCAAGCGAGTACCTGGCTGAGGATAGAAAACGAGACCCGCAAATGTTGTGACTGGCAGGTGATAATTTTTGACATTGTTTTTGTTACGACTGGGATCTGCGACCACTTCCTAGAGAAGATCATCACTTCTGGGTCGTTGGATCTCTTTCAGGCTCTTTGATAGGATTTGCACTGCAGGACTCTCCCATCAGAATGCTGACAGGTGAGATAAGATGATACCAGCAAACGAGGGATAAATCCGAGACCCTTGGTGTCTTGCAGTTCCTGATGCAGAATGATTTACCCTCTGAGTCTTAACTCCGGAGTTACCGAAAGGTCGTCAGACTTCATCTTACTGTACGCTCCGCGTATTCCAACTTGACTATACTTGTTAGCTGGCAAACTTGGAGTTGGCGGTGTTCTATTACGTTTTATTTGGCTAATTAGGCACTTATGTATTCGCTTCCTGGTCGAGTGAGTCATTAGGCGGTCATTATCTGACTGCCTAGTCCGTACAAAATTATTTATCTCAGTGTTGAGCTGTTGTTGTTTCCACATCTAGGTCATGCCGAGCGTTATGCGGGACCGCTGTGAGGTTATCTGACTTCGAGCCAAGTCTCCGTGTAAGCGACTCAATGGGGCTGGGTAACATAGATCCTCGAGATATTGACTTACACCGAGTCTTCTCATTGTAAAGAAACACAACACGTGGCATGGGATGACTCTATAGTCACAGCAATCTCCCCTCTTAGGAATTGCTTATTTAAAAACAGCATCATTTATCCATTTATTCGGACCAATATGGTTTCAAATTCCACCAGCGCCGCAAAGATGCTCCATAAGCTAAAACACTACTACGTAGTATACACAATAGTGTCAGTATGAGAAAGACTTCGTCATTAAGGCTCATTGAAATGTCCGCAGGTATTGGTGAGCGTGTCTCTTATGATTGGACGGTTAGCTGATTCCAACCCAATTGGGCTTACGAGATATCCTCATGGAGGGTGTAGGTGGCGGACATGTGGTGGAGTCCGCCACTCCGCCGCCTCTTTACTGGTCACTGCTTTGTCTTATACCCGACCGTTATGCTTACAGCCCACACTATGCGCTGCGCTGCGATCTCGTTATGTTTGAGCGGATTTTGTGCATGACACTGAGCTTAACTCCTGGGACCAGAAAAGTCAGACACTGAGTAAGATAGGATTATCTCATTGTTCTTGTGGGTTATAAAGATAGTCATATGTCGCCATCATCCAAAATGCGGTGGTCTTCCAGAGCATTGAGAACGGCTTTCGAGCACTTATACAATAATTACCCCTTTCCCTAAGCTTTGGAGACTTCGAAATAAGCTCAATTCAACACGATCAACAGACTTAAGTCTGTAAATAAACGAAAATCAGACACCATGTCTGCCAAAGCAAGCAAGCTTGAGGTCCCTATGACCACGGATCGTCCCGAGTCTACAGCTTCAACACTTCGAGGAGAGGATGTTCAGGAGAAGAAGGAGGAGCAACAGGATGATGATATTGAAGCTGGCACGGTATCAGGTAACAATGATAGCGATGAGTCCGATGAGGATGAATATCCCACGGGTATCAACATGTTCTTCATTGTTCTTGCTCTCGTCATGGCTGTCTTCCTCTTCTCCCTTGACTTGGTAAGTTGTGCCTCTATTCCTATCCAAGACTCCGAACGCTAATACCGACGACGCAATAGACTATCGTGGCGACAGCTATTCCTAAGATTACTGATGAGTTCAAGGGTCTTGATAAGGTCGGATGGTATGGTGCCGCTTTCTTCATGACTGTTGGTGCTTTTCAATCAACTTGTAAGTCACACACAAAACCTCCACCCTGTTTTCTTTTGACTCACCGCTAATATCACCAAAAGGGGGCAAAATCTACAAGTACTTCCCCTTGAAGACATCTTTCATCGTCGCCATTCTCATCTTCGAGCTCGGTTCCGTTATCTGTGGTGCCGCTCCCAATGCCGAAGCCCTCATCACCGGCCGCGCTATCGCAGGCGTTGGCGGTGCTGGTCTAGGTGCTGGAGCTTACACCATCATCGGTTTCTCTGCTCCTCCTAAGAAGCGACCTGCCTTCACTGGTATCATCGGTGCCGCCTATGGTATCGCCAGTGTCATCGGACCACTTCTTGGTGGCGCCTTTACTGATCACGTCTCTTGGCGATGGTGTTTCTACATCAACCTCCCCATCGGAGGTCTCTCTGCCGGTATCATCTTCTTGTTCTTCAAGACTCCCCGTGCTGCTGTTCCCGTCAAGGCTCCTCTTCTTGAAAAGTTCCTTCAGATGGATCCCCTTGGCATTGTTCTGATGATGGGTCTGACCATTTCATACATTCTCGCTGTTCAGTACGGTGGTCAGGCTCACGATTGGGACTCCTCTGTTGTTATAGGTCTCCTTGTTGGCTGGGTTGCCATCACCATCGTCTGGGCTATCTCCTGTTATGTCCAGGGCGAGCGTTCTATGATTCCTGTCCGCATCCTCAAGGATCGCACCGTATGGGTCATGAGCGCCTTTGCCTTCATCTTCGCTGGTTCTTTCTTCCTCGCCATCTACTACATCCCCATCTACTTCCAATCTGTTCACAATGCTTCTCCTACAAGCAGTGGTGTTCGAAACTTGCCCCTTATTCTCTCAGTCACTTTCGCCACTATTATCAGTGGAGGTCTTGTTACCGCTACTGGCTTCTATCAGCCTCTTCTCATCGGTGGTGCCGCACTTGCTACTATCGGTGCTGGTCTGCTATATCTCCTTGATATTGACACTTCCACTGGCAAATGGATTGGCTACCAGATCCTTGCTGGTGTCGGCTGGGGTGTTGCCTTCCAGATTCCCATGATTGCTGTCCAGGGTACTGTTGACCCCAAGGATCTTGCTTCTGCTACTGGTATTCTTTTATGTAGGTTCCATTCCTTGGCTCTCATCCTTGGATCCTTCGCTAACAGTATACAGTCTTCCAGGGTCTCGGTGGTGCCTACATCGTCTCTGCAGGTCAAGCTGCCTTTGTCAACCAGATGATCCTCAACGTTGGCGAGAATGCTCCTCAAATCAGCAAGGGACGATTGATTCTTACTGGAGCTACCGCTCTCCGCGAATCTTTCAATTCTCAAGAACTTCCTATTGTCATTGATGGTTACATGAAGGGATTGCATGCCGTCTTCGCCATCGCTATCGCATTCACTGGCTTCTCATTCTTGATCAGCTTGCTCACCCGCTGGAAGAAGCTCAAGCTCGAGAACCTTACTGGTGGGGCCGCTTAAAATTCCTTGTCCTCTAATAAATCTTTGTTGATACGATAGAAGCGTGGATAAGGATGGAGGATTTAACCTTGGCGAGACCACTTTATGGATCATGATGTACCTTATAATGAATTTCCAGATTAATTTCTGGGCTTCAACACTTAGATTGGCGTTTAGGTTATGTTTTAGGCTGAAGAATCTCCTATGTTTTACGCCTTAGTAATATAGATATTATGTTTCTTACCCTTTATCAACCTTTTTCGAGTTTAAGCATCCATGCTTCCCTAGCATTGCATAGCCGGGTCCAGGCTTTCAAAATATGGTGTTAGAAATGGTGTTCTCCAGTTCCGCTTGCGATTTTCCTCCAGGCATTTCGACTTATGATCTCTATACACCTCATTCATATATCGACGCCCTGAACTTCCCGACATAGATTGTGAACAACTGTGAGCGTTGTAACATTGCGGGAATCGCCACTGGTCAAGACACCAAGCCATCTCTTAATCTTTCAGTAATAATACCCAGGTCAGATAAACTTGTAAGTACTGAATTCTAGAATTCCATAAATAGCATTCTTGATACAGCTGTTCGCTCAGCATTTATACAAGGATTGGTGGTACAGGGTAGCCGCCTTTCACATGTCCCCAACGTCAACTCCAAAAAAAGATACCCCTGCCATCTCCAACTCCACCAAGAAACCCGTCTCAAACCGTCCCCAAAACTCCGCGGCAGAAACCATCACGAGAGTTTACTTCGCCCACTAACCATGTGATATTTCAGCCTCGCCTGAAATATTTCTTTCTTTATTTACTTCTTTCTTTCCTCCACCCCCTCAATCATCGAATTGTCAACACAATGTTTCCTCTACGCTTCTTCCGACATCGCTCACCTTTTACCACCTCCATCCGCATGGCTTCTTCCTGCTCGACTTCCTCCCGCCTCGAGACCCTGGCCAAGTCACCGATTCGCGTTCTCCGTTCTGTCGATGCTGTCCGCCGCTGGCGCAACCCGCATGTTGTGAACCACCGCTCGGTCGGCCTTGTGCCCACTATGGGTGCTCTGCATGAAGGCCATCTATCATTGATCCGTGCCGCTGCCAAGGAGAACCACCATGTCGTTGTGAGCATATATGTCAATCCGGCCCAGTTCGGCATAAAAGAGGATTTATCATCATATCCCGTAACCTGGGATGAAGATGCAAAGAAGCTCGCTGCGCTAGATAGGGAACTTGCAGATGACGGAGGAAACCTTGGTCGTATCTCTGCTGTGTTTGCGCCAACTACAGCAGAGATATACCCCAGTGGCTTTCCAGGCCAGGAAATTGATAGCAAAGGCAGCTTCGTTACAATTACGCCCGTCGGGGAAGTTTTGGAGGGTGCCAGCAGACCAACATTCTTCCGAGGCGTTGCGACAGTTTGCCTAAAGCTATTCAACATTGTCCAGCCTGAGCGTGTATACTTTGGTCAAAAGGACGTCCAACAAACAGTCGTCATTCGTCGAATGGTCAAGGACTTTATCCTACCCATGGAAGTTATCGTTGAACCTACACAGCGCGAGCTAGACGGCCTGGCTCTAAGTTCCCGGAATGTTTATCTTGGACCGAGACGGAGGGCTGTCGCTATAGTCCTTCCCCACGCGTTATTTGCCGCTGCCAATGCATACAACGTTAATAATACACACAAGAGGACAGATATTCTTGGTGCTGCACATAACTTTATCGATGCTATGGCATCCGACCAATCTAGGCTTCCTCCCACAGAACGTGTGCTCTTCGAGGTCGACTACATATCTCTGGCAGATCCAGAGACCTTAGTAGAAATCGATGAGGTTGATCCATCACGCGGAGCTATTTTGAGCGGCGCAATCAAGATATTGCCAGTGGAGGAGGCTCAGGGAGGTGAGGATCTGGGTTTCAGTGGAGGTCCAGCGGTACGTTTGATAGACAATATTATCCTCAAGCCGCGAGAGCCTAAGGATACATAGATCCTGGTCATATGAGAAATGAAAACAAAGAAATTATACCCGAGCAGACCTCAACTGTTTAAGAAACAAGTTGATAATGCTGAGCCACGTAGAGAGCATGCTATTATATTGACTAGACACATATGTATAAATGCTTAACATGATAAATGTGTTGCTGTAGCTCCAAAAGGCGCCAAGTGCCATCCACTCGACCAAAAGGCCGGTGGGGGATGCAAAGGAAATCATGTCTGCTCGTTAAAGATACCTTATGTTATACAGAGCCCTTTCATTGGTTAAAGATGAGCCCGAGCCCTCTCCTCTCTCATCTTCTTAACCTGCCTTATACTCTTCCCGAATGCCTCTTTCTCCTCGTTGTTCAATCTGTTGGGGACTTTACCTTTTCCGCTTCGTTCACCTTCAACCGTTTCCTCCCAGAGTTTACGGCCAAGCTCATCGGTAAGTCGGAGCACACGGCTGCTAACCGTGGCACCATCACGGCGGTTCTTGCCTTCACGTCGTGATTTGGCAATCTTCTCGGTGAAGTCCCAAAGTTTCCCTTCTGCTAGGAGAGCGCCAGTCTCAGGATCGCGAGGTGTTCGCCAGGAGGCGTCTAGCTGAACGCGTGGAGGAATCTTGGAGTCTTTTGATTTGACAACGTGAAGAAGCTGGTCTTGTTCGAAGCGCGTGTAAGAATTCTTCAGAGTTTCCTTATTGACAGCTTCAAAATATGAGAGGTCACCCTGATGATAAAGTGTCTTACCGAGCTAGATGACGGTTCTGTGAGTACAATTGGCTCATAGGAAAGATAATGGCCAAACCAATGGACCGGTTTATAGAGACTTACCAGCTGTGCGCTGTTATGCGTTTTGCTTTGCTCAATCCAGATCTCGCCATTTTGGCCAAGGGGGGGAGTAAGCCCCATGAGAGAGACTGCGGCCAACCAAGTAGCCTCAATGAAAGGCCATATAAGGAAGCAGTAGAAATCATAGTTCTCTCTTCCAGCCTTTCTCTCCTGCTCCGCAAGGCCAACCATTGTGACGTTACCCTCTGCGTCGCGGTCAACCCGAATAACGTTGTCCGCTTCCAAGCCTCGCAGTGTCCGATCCAGATTGGTGTCAAAACCCTCGCTAGAAAAGATGAACTCGCCGCGAAACAATGACGAAAGAAAGTACACTTGTTCTTTCAGCTCGTCAAACGGCATATCCTGTATTTGAGGTCCGCCACCTCTCTTGACTCTCGAATACATTGCTGCACTGACGAGCGCCTCGTAAATGAAAAGATGGATAGTCATGTTGCGATAAAACGACAACTGGAACCGGTCAACGGCATAGTATGTAGGTTCAGCAAGGCCCTCTACCACACCAACAAGATCTTTGCCGAGCACCTCAAGGCCGCGCTCGATGATTTCGGTAAGTGGTGCGTTGCCAAAATGGGCCACACGCCCACCTTTCGCACGTACACGTTCTGTAAGCCATGTAACCCGTCGTTTCAGTTCTTCCTTACCAACTCCACGACCACGGAGTGTCAAAAGGACAGTACCTATCAGTGCTGTCGGCATTACAACAGACACATCGTTAATGTCGCTCAGAACCTGGTAGCCCATCGTGCGTAAAAGTTTCTCTCGTACTACTCGGACCTCGGGGCGTTGATGGTCAGTATCTAATCCGTGTGGGACACTAGGAAGCCTTGACAACTGGTCATCCAAGAATTTTCGCAGACTCCATGGTTCATGAAATCTGACATCCACGCGACCCAGTCGTAAAGATAGGACGGATGATCCACCGCTCAAGAAGTCAGCAAGATTCTCCTTCTTTTTGGGCATTCCAAGTAGTTCAGTAACATAACCCTCCGTTTCGATAACCTTGTCGTATTGCGTGCTGACAGGGCATATGATAGCATCTTTAACACGTCCCGACAGAATACTATCGAGTACAAAACTGAGAATTCCGAATTTTGGTGGTAGCAACTTCCCGGTGCGGGAGCGTCCTCCCTCGATGAAGCACTCAAAGTTATAGCCTTCTTGGAGAAGCGTATCGATGTATGATTGGACTAATGTGGTGTAGAGGACGTCATCGCCAAATGCCCTTCGAATCCACATGGCTCCTGCATGCTGAAGAAATTCACCCAACACAGGGATGTTCAAGTTATCTCCAGCAACGACGACCGGTAACGTAAGCCCCAAACGGTAGCATATGAGCTGCAGAGAGACGTAGTCGACGTGCGATCGATGGCTTGGTAAGAAAATGATGCTCTGCTTCTTCTTGGCTGCGACCTCGGCCACCTTACGCAGGCGTAAAACCTCCTCGCTGGATACATGAATACCTTGGTGGTATGCGCGCGTCAATAGCTGGGTGGTCAGGTAGTAGGCCCCACGGATGAACGCTTTGCTTTCCATCTTGCATATCATGTCGTCAGTCCACTTCTCCGCCAATTCCTGGAGCCCTGACTCGATCTCGGTAAGTCGATGGGCACGTTTGGCGCCGTAGTCTTTGCTTTCTTTTGGTAGCATACCCTCACGTTCTTCAACAGCTACACGATGTTCAGCAAGTTGACTAATTCTTTGCTGAAGAAGAGGCGCGGAGAGAACCATGTTCTTCATGTTTTCTGAGAATCCGGAGTAGAAGACTGGTTGGCCAATTACATTGTCGTAGGCTCGCCATCCTTGGCCAGATACATACAATGACACTTCGCGAAGAAATCTGAAAGAATGCTTCGTCAGTTATGTTGACATATTGAAGGAGGGCCAATATAAGAGAGGATCGGGGCAATGGCGATGAGAAAGGGCGCGTTACTGGAAAGGTTCAGAGCGGAATGAGGCAAACTTGTCCATCAAGGCCTCCTCCTTTCCCTCGGGAATGTTCTTCGATGGCGACTCAACAAAGCCACTGGGCTGAAGAGTGACTTCATCACCCAAGATCTGAAGGTCTGGTGCTGAATTGGTCGACGAATCGACCGCGTCTTCGTTATGCGACATGGCTGGTGCTTGCTTAGGGAAAGCTAAGCTTCTTGAATAGCGCGCGAAATATTGGCAATTGGCTGTTCTTTCTCATCACAAGAAAGAGCGAGAGTCACGTCACAGTCCGAGGTAGCTTCGGCTAATATGATACAGATTACAAGAGCATTTGTTGCAGCTCATTACTATGCCAAGTATCCTCGATGGAAGATCGAAGTTGCGACAAGACGGGGATTGGCCGAGTGGGGCAGGCATCATTTGACTCTGCCGAACGGCATGTGAAGGGGAAGGAGCTTGGACCGTTCATTTCCCCAGAAAATTGCTTGCAGGAATCTCGGAATCGCGGTATATTTCCGCTAAATACTTTTTTTTTCTCGTCAACACCTACGACGTAACACTTCACAAGTGAGATAGATATTGACAGTTGTTGACCCTCAACTCTCAGCCTCCATACATCATGGCTAGCGCACCACAGCAGGCTACGCAGAATCTGCTGGCCAGAGCGCATTCACCCGACAGCGTGAATCGCATATACTCGGAAAAGATACAGCATCGCTCACTCATACTGCGGCCAACCTCTCCTCCACCTGCCACAATCAATGCGCGAGCCGCACGCCGAAAAGCCCGTCAAGATAAAAAGGAAAAACAAAAGCAGAGACCTAAGCCACTTTCCTCCCGAGAGAAGCGAAGTTTGGGGCTTCACGATATACCTAAGGATGGTCAAAAATATCACATTTATGAGCCTCTGAGCCAGCTGTGGCTTGGATATGCTCGAGAGCTGCTTGGAAACGATCTTTCGACTGGAGGGCCTAGCGCAGCTGCGAAACTAGCCAGTGCTGAGTTCCATGGTGCTCCTATCCAGGTTGTGCGAAGCCATTGCCCGAGTCGAGTCGGCATTCAAGGCGTTGTTGTTCGCGATCGCAAGTTTGTCTTCGAGATCATAACCAAGAAAAGAGGAGTGAAAGTTGTTCCCAAGGAAGGCACTATTTTTCGAGTCGAAGTACCGACTGATGAGGGAGCGTCCGATGCTGAGAGTCGCCCAAACAAAAAGTTTGCTTGCGAGGTTCTCGGAGATCAAATGATGTTGAGGGCAGCAGATCGTGCCAACAAAAAGTTCAAAGCACACTTCCTGCCAAATATTTGAGAACCACCGAGGGTGATATAAAAAACCTGCAATACCGGGAAGGCCAGTCGGGACACCGTTGATGACATTGTTGTTCCTCTGGTTCATCTCGAATCAACACATGTCTTTTGGGTACCGACTGTCCCAGGGTGGCACGATGTTACGACCTACTTGGCCCGTACGATTTTCTATGTGCGCATTCTACATCTTAGATCAAGTTCTGCGAGACGCGCATGTATGTCTCGCTTTGCAAGCGTCACATCATCACCTTCATGAATGAACCTCTGAATGTCAAGGTTTAAGATACACAGTGTTGGTATCAACAAAGGAATACTTGGCGTTATTATACAAATACTTCAATATTTCATGGTTTATTGGGAGGTTCTGACAGTCTAGAATACCAACCCGCCTTCCTTCGATGCTGGAACTGGCAGATTTATATCCGCTTGCATTGCCAACGCCAGTGTTGACCGGAGTTGCCCAACAATGGGCTTAGATGCTCCAACATCATGAAGGGCACGCTCGAATAGTATTTGGTTGCCAATGCTTATGCTAGTAGTTCTCATAAGAAGGTGAGTCCATGCCAAGAGTTTTAAGGTCCAATGTTTATGCGGTGCAAGCTGACATGAAAAGCGTCGGTACGCCAAAACGCTACTTGCCTACGAATATGCTTTAATGCTATTGCTTTATGGCCCTTTATAATCGATCTTGGCGTTCTTATGTGATCCTCTCGTCGTGGAAATAGCCTTTGAGTGCCAGATTAGTCTAGCCCAGGAGACTAAAAGAGTTCAACCTGTCGCGAAGCCTCAAGGGGTAAGGCAGAATGAGTTCACGGACGAATTTCACATAGGCAAACGCCATCACAAAGTATCATAATTCTAAGGTGTGCTGTGTCATGCTACCTATGATCAAGGCTCTAGATTTTCTTAACAACCCCAATTGTCCTGGCTGACAATAGTTCTATTAGTAGATATTAAGAATAGGAAAAAAAGATTATCTACTACTCTTTATCATATTGCCTTCCTCTCTTTGTCACGCCATTTTCTTTTGAATTTCATATCGACATTTCATAGGTTGTAATAAGGTTTCGGTTTACATCTTGCCAATAGTGCCAGCGAGAAGCTCCCGGCAGTTCATAAGCACACTCCCTCCAGCATCAAAAAGTCTTAATCATGGAACTATATGAAGGCATAAACATGGGCCCTAAAGTGGCTATTGTCATGAACTGTTGATTCAATAAATATGCATTGTGCCTTGTGGCTTGCATACTTCGCAAAGGCTGTAACTCTGACGTTGGGGTTTTAAGATCCGATTAGCGGGGTTGCAGAACGCGACGCGCTTCAGCATGTTGGACGTACGTGTGTGACGTGATGGATTTAAAAATGTCATACAGTCCCTTACTGTGCGACTACACGTGACGTCTCCTGGTTTGAGACACCTGAGGTGCCTGTGCTGTAAGGTAGGAGCTCGTTGCCACATTTAATAGACCATTTTCTGACCAGCACCGAGGTTAGATATTGATCTATGAATCGAATAAAATCCCCTGACCCAAGTGTTTGGTAGCCAATAGTCTGGTATCTAGTCAGATTGTTTCCCAATATCGAGCCCTGATAACAAAGTATCGAAACTTGAAGTGGACAGGTTTCAATTGCTACTGCATGTTGTCCCCATTTTCGTTTAGGTCCAGCCCTGATGGATAAAAACGGATTCAACCACCTGCTGGCACCTAGGTACCGGTAAATTCTCGGCCGCAGTGCTGTCTAGGTGCCAGTTTGAGTTCTTGGGGCGGGTTGGAACAACCTGGGCTACTAACCCCACTAATCACAGGCTGCCAGTTAGGTAGTTAGATGAGCTGGACAGTGTTATTTGATGAGTCCACTAGTAAGCTGGAACCCGAATGATGGCGTATGGTCACTCGTAAACTTCGGTACCTCACTATCTGGGATATGATTCCCCAAAACCCTTCCACTCGATTTTTTTCGTTGCCCCGTTTAAAGGTCACCCAAACCACAGCGTTTACATCACCACCGCAACATCACACGAAACCCTCTTCTCGTCGGATCCTTGAAAAAAAGAAACATCATTTCAATCAAAATCTTACGTCGCGCCCCCCCGCCGATCACAGCAATTAACACTATCGTTTGCGATATCGCATATCATATTGCCCGCCGCCTTTGTCTCTTGACTTTCGCTTCAAGCAGCGTTTTGTGCTCCCGTGTCCCTACCTCCAGCTAAAGCTTTTTGCATTACTGTTGCGCGTTCGCTTCAGCAATTTCGTCAACAAGCCTTTCAGCCACAGTACAGCTTTAGGTCAACGTTCCTCAGCTGTCACCTGTACCATCTCCACCGAATCGACCTACCATCGACATTCGCGCCCCCAATCTCGAACGACAAAGACGTTTCACACTCACTACCGTTCGCTCGAATTGTTCAATCAATATGCCAACCAATCTTCCCTCGAGCTTTGCCTCGGCCGCCGCTGGCCAAAACACCAATTCCAGGGGAGGAAGGACTGATGGAAGAGGAGTTACTTCTGGAGATTGGTTAGTACTTACTTACCACTGAACTGCTCTGTTCCCCCGACGATTTTTTTCAGCAAAGAATGGATTTTTCGGAACTCCCCTTTAGATCGTACTTGGACCTGGTATCATGGTGGATGTTGTGCTGCATACTGTGCCCCCCAGTAGCCCCGCGTGTGGCCCGTTGTTGTGGTGTACAGTATGCTGTATGCTGCGCAGCGCTTGGCTTATTTGTCGCGATGGGCGTTTGAGGATGCCAGGAAGCCTTCTGCCCTCGTTTTAGGGGTATGGCATACGCTTGTGCTGGTTTAAGTGAACCATATGCCACTGTGAACCCCTAGAAATCGCCGTTTGCAGTTGCACGACCCGCTTCAGCTTGTCATGCATTCTCCATCAACTATAGATTGGTTTTCATGAACTGTCACTAACTATGTCTCAGGGCAAGGAGAGATGGCCGCTCTACCAATGGGACTCTCACCCTCCGACGATCATCTACAACTCCTTTGGGTCATCCCTCTTCGCAGCCGCCGCCCTCGACGGATCATGCAGTTCAACCCCCCACCGCCGATAGCCCTGTGTCTGCATCCCTATCGACATATGAACTGCCACCAGCGCGGTACACTAAGGAGGACCTTCTAGATATGTACCGGCCACAAAGACTAACCGACGATCCAACTCGTCTATTTGCCACGGGATGGAATCCTGGCCAAATCAATGGACATGCTCCTAGAGGCTGGGGTAAAAGTAACGATAACCATATCCCACAGGAACCTGGTGCATGCTGGGATGATTCCGGAGATACAATTCCAATGGGATTGCAGGATATGTCGTTGGAGGAGAAGGAGGTGCGCTGGCCCCCGCACTGTCGTTGGTGTTCAGAGTTTGTGCTAACCACTAGTAGGCTTTCAATGAGATAAACTCGCCGCTTAAACCTCCGACACAAAACAAAGACGCCCACCAGGGTGGCGCAAATGGACGCAAAGCATCCTTATCCCAAGGCACTTCCAATACTTTCGGCGTCAGTTCACCTTCGTCAGCTACACGACCTGGGACTCGACGACGTGAGACGATCGAATCCAATCCTTTTGGTGGGAGTGCTTTGGCGTCTCCCACTGCTAATCGCTTCTCCCGTGACGACCCCTCTTACTGGTTTCAACGCAGCAAAACCGATCTGAAAGAAGCCGAAGCCGACGAGTCCGATAGCGAGGCAGTTCTTCGTGACGCTCCTGGGAAGCTTCCTCCGTTTGGGAATTTAATGCGGTCCAATACAGGCGGTATCGGGAGTACCAATCCCATATGGCCACCCTCCAACCAGACAACACCTGGTGCAGGAGCCTTTGGCAATTTCGCACTGCCGACTTCGCCCGCCGTTGGTGACAAACGTGTCGGGGGTGCTGCTAGTGGAAGCAGGTTGGCTCATCTCATCCCCAAGGACGGCTCGGATAACCTCAGTGGTAAAGCAGCTGAGGGTCAAAACCCTCTCAATCAACAGTCCTGGCGGTCTCGTCCTCGAACCGACACCGATCCATTCGGCGACGATACCTTATCAGGAAGCGCGGTTCTCGGTGGAGCTCAGGATACTGACGCCAGTGGTATATCCCAGCAAGCAAGTCGAGCAGGGGCCCTAGGCACTCCCGTCAAGGGATCTGCTGGCGACTTTGGCATGGCAGGCCTAAACTTCAGATCCCATGGGGATGAAGGCCCAGCTAGTCCCTCGGAGACTAATCCCTTCCGCAGTCCTCCTGCTGAGCGACAAGGACATGACGAGAACGATGCCAATGATGACAAGTCCCATGGTGCAAACCTTCACGATGCTCCCGCGAACTTCGGCTCGATTGGTCGCGGATTTGGTGGCTATGACGGAGGTGATCGTAGCCAGACCTCAAGCGTAGGTGCCAAGGCCTACCCTTCTTTGAACACTTTGTCAGGCTGGCCTGCTTCTGGTAATCCTGCAATCGGTACTCCGGATCGTGAGCGGCCCAATTTAGGCTCTGCATTTGGTGCTTCTCTCTTTAGCCCTATTGGTGATATTCAATCGCCTGGGTTATCCAACCTTAACAACGTCTTTGGCCCTGCCAGCGCTGGTGGTCTTGGAACGGGAAGCATAGGCCGCGGCAGCAAGATGGGCTCTCTGTTCCCTCCAGCAATGCAAGCACAGATGCAGAGTCATGAGCATGATAATCTCTCCGATTCCCTCCCCGACCTACGTCAGAGTAATCCACTTGGTGCCATTGGCCGAACCAACTTTGGCATTCCGCTGCGTGAGGGCGATAGTCCCATGCGACCTAATCGCGGCGTTTTTGGGGCACTTTTCCCAGGCCCTGAGACTTCCCAGGCACAAGGTGTCTTTAGCACCGGAGAATCTAGTCATCCCGCAACCACAGCAACGGCTCCTCAATCGCTTACCCCTGTTGGTGGTGGTATGCCCTTTGGTGGCGGACAAGGTGGTACTGAGCCTCCTACTACTCAGGCCCAACGCACGATGGTTATGCCTGACCGCATGAGATGGGTGTATCTTGATCCTTCCGGACAGGTCCAAGGGCCCTTCACAGGACTTGAGATGAATGACTGGTACAAGGCGAACTTTTTTACCCCCGACCTTCGTGTCAAGAAAGTTGAGGATCAGGAATTTGAGCCGCTAGGTCAGCTTATTCGGCGTATTGGAAACTCTCGTGAGCCCTTTCTGGTTCCTCAGATTGGTATTCCTCATGGGCCCCCAACCCAAGCTGGACCATTTTCTCCCCAGGGAAACAGTGGAGTGGTCCCTCCCTTGAGCGGAGTGTTCCCTAGTTTTGGGCGCACTCTTACGGCTGAAGAACAGAACAATTTGGAGAGACGTAAGCAAGAAGAACAATATCTCATGGTACAGCAGCGCGAGTTCGTCATGCGTGCACAAGCTATGTCTAAGTTCCCTCTCCCAGGCCCAATGCTCCAGCACCACTCCAGTGCGCACAGCCTGCAGAGTCAGCCAAGTTTTGGTAGCATTTCGTCCCCAAACCCCATTGGAATGCCTCACCAGCAACCCATCGGCGCCATGCCCCCTTCTGGAGCTTTTTTTGATGCAACTGGGCCAGTGGGTGGTCAAGCAGCTATGGCATCAAGCTCGGGAAACGGAGATCCCTTCAGGGACGATGACTTGAACAATCTTACAAACAACGAACGTCAGGTGCTTGCCGGCTTCCAAGGCTCTAACGCTACACAACCTATTGGCGCCCCTGCCGCTGATACAGCACGCGCTGGTCTTCCTGACACCGATAATCTTGAGCAAGATCCTGAGGGGTTCAAGGAGCGCCTCCAAGAATTCGAGGCTTACCGGGCCCAATTCGAAGCTGAAAAGGCGACCAAGGGTGTTGAGGGCAACGAGGATCAACCGACTGAAGAGCCTTCCCTTACTTCGGACGTAGCCGTTGAAGAAATCCAGCGGCCCACAGAGGCACCAACCCTGACTGGTAAGGCTGCTCGAGCTGCCAGGAAGAAGGTAGCCGAGGATTTGTCTCTTACTCAACAGGTCCAGAAAACTCAGGCTGCTGCTGCTGCCGCCGCTGCTCAGCCAGTGGAACCCGATATGCCCATGCCTTTCCCTCCCCCTGCATCCACTGGCACTCCTCTCCCCGCCCCAACAGCTCAGCGTGCTCGTTCAAATCTGCCTGAGCAGTATAATCGATCTCAAACCGGAACTCCTGATAGCATTTCAATTAATGCTCAGCCACCATCCTTGGCTCCTTGGGCCAAGGATCATGGCACTGAAGGACACAAAGGACCCAGTTTGAAGGAGATCCAAGAAGCTGAGGCAAGAAAGGCTGCAAAGGCTGAGGAGGCTGCTGCTGCCCAGAGAAAAGCTATTCTTGAGCAAGAGGCTGCTGCTCTTCGAGAAAAATCAGCTGCCGTTGCCAATGCTGGTCTGCCTGCCACTAGCACTTGGGGCCATGGCTCGCCTGCTCCTTCTGCAAGCCCTTGGTCTAAGCCGGGACCATCGAAAGCCACATCTACTTCTACTCCATCGGCTTCAACCTCAAGCAAGAAGACCCTCGCTGAGATCCAACGTGAGGAGGAGCTTCGCAAGCAAAAGGCGAGCCAGGCGAGCCCTCAAGCCGGAACCCCAACCAGCGTGTCAAAGAGCTATGCCAATCTCGCCGGAAAGCCCGGCCAGTCTACACTCACCAGTGCTGCATCGGCTGCTGCGGCTGCGGCTGCGGCTGCGGCGCCTCCTGGAAGTGGTTGGGCAACTGTTGGTGCTGGTGGCAAGATCAAGGCTCCTGCCGGTCCCTCCTCTCAAGGTCGATCTGTTAGCGGAAGCACCATAAAGCCTATGACCTCGCCTGTGAAAACTGTCTCCAAGCCAGTTACTTCAACCAACGGTAAGGCTGAGGGCAGTAATACCGCTATGGAGGAGTTCAACAAGTGGGTCAACCGGGAGCTCTCCCGGGGTATGACTGGTGCTATTGATAGTAAGTCCTTTCGACAAGTGTAGCATGATAGTCTGACTCGAACTAACCAAATTCTTCCAGTTCCCACCTTCCAAGCCGCCCTCGATGTTTTGCCCCTTGACACTGGTCTGATTGCTGACGCTGTTTACTCCAACTCAACCACCATGGATGGCCGTCATTTCGCCGAGGAATTTGTTCGCCGCAAGAAGCTCGCTGAGCGTGGAGTAGTTGAGAAGCAGCCCGACAACAAGGGAGGAAATGGCGGCGGTTGGTCCGAAGTTGCCAAGAAGGGAAGCTCTAACAGTGCCGCTGCAATCGCTACTAGTCCTCGAGATGATCCCAGCATGCAGGCTGCGGGCTTCAAGGTTGTGCCGGGCCGGAAGAAGGGCAAGAAATAGAAGCCAATCCTTCTGAACATTGATTGAATCCTGTCAGAGCTTTCGTTGAGAACTATTGTGCTTAAGTTGGACAGTACTTTCTCTGACTGGAACGTCTATTCTATATGGTCTCTGGAAAGAATGATTTGCAAGCCAGACCCATCTGAAGCGCAGAAATCTTGGGTTTGGAGGGCTATGAGATAACGTGTGACGAAGATGAGGCATTGTCGAACGTATGCATGTTGGAGCAGGGTTGGAGCAATATCTCGTTCAAGTTCGTCAAATTCATCCGACTACAAGTTATTGAGTAGCGTGTAGGAGATTAGCTCAAGCGTTAAGAAGCGTTGTTGAATATTGCGAACCTGCCATGCATGTCAACTTGTGAAGGTTTTCCAATGATTGTGACTACTCTTCTGACTTGAATTAACAAAACATGGGGGAATAATTGGAATCGAGATGCCAGTTTGAAGGAATTGCATACTTCATACTTTTCTATCAGTCATTCATTTTTCTCTTTTCTATCATGTTCGGCACATCTCTCATGATCTAGCCAGGTTTTTTACATGCCCAAATTGTATCCTCAGGAGATTCGCAATCCTTCCATCAAACTCTCCAAGGTCTTCCAGCCTTCGCTTCCTTCCCACCTCTCTTTTCCTCGGCCCATGACACTCCTCACAGCGCTTCTCGCCTTGCCCTTCCACTTACTACCAATAGACTCCACTGAGGGGCCCCAGTTCTCCAGCATAGACACCAGTTCGTCAGTTCTCTGCACAACCACAGTCCATGCACCCTCGTTAACAGTCCAATCTCGCGCCTCATCGGCTGTCGTGGCTGCTGCACCAGGCAGAAGACCACTACCTGATGATCCTACCGCTGCACGCCAAGCTCGCTCTGCGGCTTCAATAGCACCTGCGTAGTCCCTTCTCCAGGCACGCAGACGGGAGACCAAAGTCCAGAGTTCAGAGCGCTGTGTGATGAGAGGGACGACCTCCTCTTCGAGAAGACGCATCACTAGTCGTTCCGGTGTTCCGCGGGGAGGCTCGTAAACACCCGAACTTGAAGACTTTTCCACGGAGAGGACAGCATCTTGGAGTAGCGCTCCGAGGACATCCGCATCGAGGGCGTCTTCTGACTTGCGGATTTGGATGATGTGCTTGAGGGCGAGGATCATGTCGGGGATAGCAGGTGGCTGCACACGCGAAGCCAGTGTCAGTACATTGTCCCAAATTCGCCAGTTATCATGTGCAATAGAAGCTCCTCTCTTGTATGCCGCGAGGGACTGGGCCAGAAGAGTAGCTGGGTCGCGATCTGAGGACCTGGACTGGGCGGCCAGAGCAACATCGTCCTCTTCATCCTCTGCTGGTACAGGTACAGGGGCTTCTGATACAGGAGTAGGGTTCTTCTTGGCCTCAGCAATGACCTCGCAGTAGAGACTCCAGAGTGCACTTCCCAGGTTACTCCAAGTTCGAGCATCTTCACCTCCGGCTGTGTCGCTTGCGGATCCAATAGAGCGGTTGAACGCCTCGGCGGCATCACTAAACCGCCCGAGTCGCAGGCTGATATCTCCAAGGCGACTCCACATCTCGGGACTCAGACGGTTGACAGTAGTCGCCTTCCTGTAGGCATCACGCGCCTTCTCCCAATCCTTATTCTGCACATAGTATTCACCAAGCGACTTTTGAGCTCTGGCGTATCGGTGCTTGGAGATTTCCCACGCACGTTCGTAGTAAGATGGCTCGTTTTCGATGTCACCTAGGATACAGAATAGTCGTGGAGCGTTAGGTGGTGGAGGATCACGCTCAGGTCCAGAGAAGTCTGCAGCCTTGAGAAGTGTGACATCCTCGCCGATATCCTCATCGTCAGGATCTGAGGGAGATTTTGTGTCTCCAGTGCGATGGAACAGTCTCCATCGAAGGATTCCCTTGGCCTTTTCCTCGCCACCACTGCCACGGCCATCTTCGTCCTCGGATGCAGCAGCGCTGGCAAGGCATAGAGCAACTTCAGCCCACAATCGAAGGCGTTTGAAAATCTCAAGCGCAGAAGCCAAAGAGCCGATACCAGCCCAGGCGTAGGCCAATTCAGACTCGAGATGCCATCGAGGAGGGGAGCAGAGAGCGTGGATGAACTCAAGACGTACGTGGGCTGGTGCAGACTCAGAAGCCTTAGGCGCAGGCAGGAAAGACGTCGGCTTAGGCGGAATTGGTGCAGAAACTTCATCCGGTGTAGTGATCTGGATAGCTGGGGCGTCTGTCTCAACATTTTGCTCCTTTGCCTCGGCCTGTTGTTGGGCTTCCGCTGTGGTATCAGTGAGTACTTGGTCTGCCACAGCCTGAAGCTGAAGAACACCTCGCTCAACCGTTCGGCTGCGGTGGACTTCGATTCTGGATCGGACCAGTAATGCCTGAGTGTATATTTGCCAGTTCGTAGACTTGTCTCCGATAACTCGCACTGCGTAAGGCAGTACCTCTGCTGAAGTAAGCGTATCTATGGGTGAGAAAGTATCCTTCAAAGTAGCCTCGGTAAGGAGAATGATCTGGTCAAGTGGCGAGAGTTGAGGCTGATCGTCAGGTGAGAGATCGGCTAGGGCTGAAGGGAGGGAGGCTTTCTTATCGTTTACATTCTCTTCCTTGGTAAACTGGATTTCCTCATGCAGAGTGTCATCGTTAAGCTGGAGAGCATCTGGCTTGGCCTGCTCTTCAGCGTCGTCCACTTGTTGTTCAGAACCGCTTTTGGCCAAAACGACAAGCTGGCTGATACTGTTTTCTTGGAACTTGGTTCTCTTTCCAAGAGCACCCGAGAGTGCATATTGTAGGCCGCTTGTTTGGGAGGCTTCCTTGAGAGCTTCCTTGGCCTTGTCGTCGCGGCCGAGTAGAATGTAGTTGTTGGCTGCCTCAACAAGGAACTGCACTTTCTCCTCACGACTCCAACCATCATCCCCTGAAGCCCAAACCTCTTCTCCAAGGATCTTGATGCGCACGTTGTCAATACCATCCAAAATTTGGTATGCCAATGTTGGTACATCACTCCACTGGGAACTTCGAGCAAAGTTGGATCCGTGTCCCAGAGTAGGCTGCGTCAACAGTTTGTAGTGCCAGACATTGACTCGAAGCTGTATCCAAGCAACGCTGTTCTTGAGTGACTTTTCCTCAGAAGCGATCTCAACTATATCAGTGGCGACTTGTCCTAGCTCCTGTGTGATTATATATTTGGCTAAAGCGAAAAGTTCCAGGTGAGGGATGTAGGTATATGGTGAGACACCATCAACCTCAAGATAGCCAAGACAGGCCTTATGAAGATGAGTATGGGCCTTATTTGTATCGCCTGACTGCTCACTAGCCCACGCCTTAATGAGAAGTGTGCTTAGAGTCGCTGATTCCGGAAGAACAGGTCCAGTGACGTTGATTTGAAGGAAGGCATTCAAGGCCGCAAGGCCAACAGCCAGGATCTGGGGAATATCTGTGGCAGACTGGGTCTTGGTATCAGGTCCAGAGGTCAACCGAGTAATGAAAGTTTGTATCAAACCCCGGGCCATCGGAGCTGGGTCCGATACGGAGCCGGAGGTAGAGTTCGGAACGGATTGTGACTCGGCACCGGGGTCTTTTGACAGAATAATAGAGGCATAGCGCCCGTTGCGCAAAGCACTCCCGTATTCACTCGAAGAACCCATACTTATATCTGTATCTATTCCCAAGACAATTTTTTTGCCCTTGTTGACTAAAAACGGTGCGAGTTGGGCGTCAACGTTATGGTGAGAAGGCAGGGTTAGGTCTGGGCCCCGGCCTCGCACTGCACAGAAGATGATCTCTGCTCTTCTAATTTTTGAGATCTGTGAGAATGAGTATGCGGTGATTCTGTGGGGGTAACTAAGCCGCAGGAGGTATCTTCGACTTGTTTCTCCGTTGGTATAATTTTTGGCGGATGTTGATAGAGTTGTGTCTGGTGTTTACTAATACAGTCAGGCCAGGCAGGCTTCTATTGACTTCGCCGTAGAGTTTTTTTTTTCTTTTTTTTTTCTTCTTCTCTTTCCCACTTCTCCGCACCGCTGCCCCTCATCGGCCGGGCACCGAAAAGGACGGAGTTCTCCCCACTCTCAAGTCTCCGTCCCGGCCGAAGTGTCAACGACACCAAAATGGTCATCTACAGCGATGCGTCTTTGACAAGTATGTATCCGCAATATTGGTTGGATTAATAACATGCTATAATTCAGGCCAATTCTGCATCATACGATGATATGTATCTGTTTCCTGATGCCGCATCAAAAATACATTCATATATATACTGCGTTCAGTTGCTCCTAAGTCGCAAACTTGGCCTTGGAGTAACTTGGGCCAAGAAAGACTCATCGGTCTTGGGTTCCAAGAATTGGAGAAGAAGAATCCTCTTGACCTAATCTAACTATGTTTGTAAAAAGCTTACGTACCATGTGGTGTTGGCACACACAGCCTTGGTCTTTAAGGATGGATGGCACGGCAGTAGTAGCTTGGCTCAATCATGTCATGAATTCCGAATTCTAGAATGATTTGTTTCCTTGGCTAGGTCTCATCAGGTGTCACCTCATTCAACGGTTACAGAAACTTCATTAACGGCCTGATCGAACCGACAGAGAGCGTCAAAAACCGATACGACATTTTCTGAGACAGTGGATACCCTCATCTTCAGTCGTCTGACACTCAGTAGCTCGACAACCCTACCAGGTTTACTATCGAATCACGTCTTATACTGCCAAGCGTCTTTTTATTGACGTTCAATGGAAGGTTATTAGGGTCCGTTACAGCCGACAAGGCTCCTTGTCCGTTTCAATCGGTCATATCCACTTTTCAGTCCCTACCGGCCTGATCTAGACCACATGGAGGGCTTTAGACCGTAACTAGGTAGAGTTAGGGAAAACTATGCGCGTTTCTCAGGACGTTTAGAACGGGGTTCCGTAAATAAAAAACCGTACCAATCGAAACTAAACAACGCTACTTGTGCGGAAAGGTCCAACAAGTCCTTTGGATGTTCACAGTTCCCACACCTAGTCGGTGAAAGTGGGTGCCGACTTGTCTCTGTGTCGTATAGCGCGAAGTTCGGCGTAGTACCGAAGCCTATGGGAAGTTTTTTTGTTTGTCTCAAGAATTGCAAGAAAAAGCTTATTTGATTCCTCAAACCGGAGTGATTTGCGCTTATATCAGCGTCACTGTGAGTAGGCGCCTGACGTACAACGGTTCAGCCGCAGAGTGCATCAGCAAGTCACTTGCCTGACTCTGCCATATCTGTGCAGCCAAGAAGTTAGTATCAAAATATGAATCTGAGCGTAGGACTATGTCAGGACATGCAAAAAACGCACTTTCTACGGCGCGCAAGCAGCGGCCAAGTCCGTAAATGTGCCAAGACTTAATAGGCACAGCCTTCCAGCTGTGAAATACATACGGGTGAAGGAATCAAGCAGTGGAGCCTGGCTTGAACCCTAGCTTGTACATAGTGAGCTATTGAACGTTTGAGACGGTTTATTGGATACTTCCAAGACGCACTGAACTTATTCCGTAAAAGACGACAATCAATGATCGTGATAAGCTAGGCGAACGTAAACCAGGCGCACGTACTGCATTGCAGGGCAAGAGCTGTACGACAGACTCCATATTATAGTCCAATGAGTGAGGAATCGACGCCAAGCGCGCCAGACACAGTTCACGGAATGAAAATATGTTGCATGTCTCAGCCTGTAAAACCAACCGGTCTTCAAGTCTTGTCAAGCCCGAGTCGTGAAGAACAAGGTTCTGGGCCGCTGCAAGGATTCTCAAGAAATCACCCACTCGCTTTCAGCAGACAACCTGGACAATACGTTCCTCGACTGCACAATGACCTCTTCCCCACGCGACAGGGGCAATGTTGGGTCAGCGTGATGCAGGTTCCATCATCATAATGTTGTAGTGCATCTGTATGCTTTGCTTCCCCTTACTCCAAAGGGATTCGGATAGTACAAAGCGAACGACTGAAAGAACTGACAAATGGTATTCAACATGATATTCGCTGCTGCAACATAGCCAGTTGACTCCCTTCTGTGCAAGTATTTGAAGTCGATTTGTTTTTCTCTTGTCTTTTTCCTTCTCAAGTATGGCTTGTCAAATACTCTTGACTTGGGCACTCACCTCGACAACGAAAAGTTGACCAGATGGATATGTTAGTGACACAACACCACCTTCAAATTACCTGGGGTTGCATCCTGATGTTTAGGTGCTCTTGGCTGCTTCGCTCATTCCGTCCTCAGCGCAACTTTAATAATGCACACGTGACCGGTGAACCTCTCCCCAAGAGTCCGATATTCCATATCAGACCTCCAACGTTGTTGACGTGTGCTAACGTCGCCCGGTTGGTGTGGCGTTGGGGTCAAGGTGGTGGATGGTGGGAGAGTTGGTGTGAGAGCGGCGAGTTAAGATGTCGTTAAAATAAAGCTTTTAATTAATGTGATAGTAACTCGAGGCCCTCTCAAAGCATCATGTCCCCGTTATGAAGAGATGAGACGAACTATTAGAAATAATTGCTGGTCGTTTGTAGCAATGAAGGGATGCTAAAACCCCAGATTCCACACAACTGGGACTCGTTTAGGGTGTGTAGTTTACTGATGTGTGATGCACGCACGACCATCGTTGATCTAGGATCCAATAGACGGGTACAAAGCTTGATGCCCTCTTTTGTCGATCAAGTCTATGTTCGAAAGAATGGATACATAAAGAAAGCAGAGCGAGCCCGGTACTGAGTGCCGAGTAGTCCGTCTGCCTATTTGCCTGTGCTATCTGCACGTAGGGAACCGTTTACAAATGGCGACCTTCAACAAAGGCAGGTTCCCTACCAAAGGCTGGCCGGCCCAATTTGGCAGGTACAATCGACCCTTCAACCGGGCGATGATGACGTCAGAGATATTACTAGTAGCACGTGAGCAAATACAGTCCCTTTCATGTCAAGATTTGAAAGAAAAATACTAGGACTTGCAGGTTTTTGTGAAATAATATTCAAATGAACTCTCCTGAACCTCTGTATTTTTGCAATCTACACTGCCAAAAATTGCGCAGTTATTGACTTGGCGACCAATTTCCACGTATTAATCATGTCTCCCATTGATCTGGTTGGCCATGAACTAACGAGGAGCTTATCTCCTCGGAGACACTTTATAGGGCACTGGCCACTATAAGACAGCTCCATCCGTCCCCATCCGTCCGCTTCAGTGGAGGTCACCCACTGAGGCGAGGTTTGGGGAAACTCCACACTGCTTTTTCAGTGGAGGCTACCCCTCTGGTGGAATTGTCTCCAGGTAGAGCCTCCAGATCTCCGACTTCCATTTGTCAAGTCTCGGAATTGTCGAAGTCATTGCCTCGGGGAAAAATAAGCCCTTCTCCAAAGGTGACACATATAACGCCCACTGGGTACTAATAAGTATGAAGGATGGCTTCCTTCTGATGATCAGCATATTCCAAGACCTAGGGTCTAACATCAATTAGCAGAAAACACTCTTATCAGCAGTGGTCCACTGTCGGGGAAGCATCTTGACAAGGATGCATGGATGTGTGCAATGTAAGAGGTACATGCTGGTGGAGAAAGATATCTCTGATGGGGAAGATCCCACCCCTCTCACTTGTGGGTGGAGAAACCCAAGTATGTACCATTGCCTCCAGCGGTACAAGGCAATATCCAAAGACGCAAAACAACCCGACGAGCTATCTCGAGTCGAGCCTAACCGCAGAAAGTTTGGACCGTCAGACCAGGCTCTGGCCAACATCGTCATGAAATATATCATCTTTTGCCCCAGATCGCGTGTTTGGAAGTGGAACTGTACTACGATGAACCAAGGAACACATACATCCAAAAGTTTACCTGCGAATGAAGGGAGGGCAGTGCTTCTTTGCTAGGTATGGTGACACCAAGTGGAGAGAGAGCTGAAACGGCCTTGAATTACCAGTAGTTGTCTGTGGAAAGACGAGAGAAGCCCTTAATGAGACGTACGGAACACCAGAGGCTCGTGGCTCACCAGTGTGCAAAAGACGTGTTGACGAACCATTCCTCTGGGTCCAAAATGCCATCCCATGGTCAGCAGAGGGGACGCCGAATACGACCCAGCATCACGCAGCCTGATCCATACCATCTCGACCCTGTTGGCGCATCGAAAAAGAGTATGTTGTTGCTTCAAGAAAACTGCGCACTACAAACAATTGAGCGCAATTTCTCTCAGGTAAAAGCAACAAAAATCGAAACTACAAAACTAACATTGAGCTGGGATTGGTAGGTTGACTCGACTGGGCTTGAGGTACGTAGGAATAACCCATGTCGTCGACTGTGACATTCAACCGAGGTACTTAATATGCCTCACGCAAGGGTACAAATACTTGGAATTCAGGTAGCCCAAAGCAGTTGGCATCGAAAGTTGGGTTTGTCTTTGTTTCTCCTTGTTTCTCCACTCCACCTTCAGCTAATCCTGGTTCGGACTGGCCGCCATTATCCCACTGCAGTCAACAGTAACTGCGGCTTTGCCTCCAAGAGTTCGAGTCGAGGTCAGCGGCAAGCCCCAGGATTTAACGCAGGAAATGTACATGCACAATTTCCGATACCACCCATGTTGGTGTTGACAAGGCAGAGAAAAGGCACTTTCGATCAACCAAATAAGGCTACCCTTAACCTCTACAGCGCTCCTCAGGGCGTCGACGATACAGGTAGACCGCTGCCGCTCTGACCCGCCCCTCCAAAGCCAGAGGTGCACCTCCACAAGTGAGAACCGTGGATTATCCTCCAGGAGAAAACAAGCCTGGGGTGAAAGTTCAGAAGCAAAGAGGGTCTAGCTCAGAGACTGAGATGGACAGGGGTGTACCAGCACTGTGGCTAGAAGGGATCTGCAATCCTGGCATTCAGGGTTAAGGTACAGTATTCCTGTGGGTATGCGCTGTCCTTGTTTTTGATGAGCGTCCAATTTTCAATCCAACGGCTGCTCAGTTGATAGTCTCTCGTATGTCCGTTCTTTCCCACCAGGCTTTGGCTTGAATGGCGCTCTTGACCCTTGTTTTCGAGTCGACGAACAGCTGTGACATTGACTTACTCTGCAGCTGCCCAGCCTCCATTATCATCCTCATGCAAGCCCGAGGCTTTGGCATTGGCAATGGTTTTGGTAGAGCCAGACCCAAAAAAACAACAATTAAGTATCCTCATCATACAGCTACTAAAACGCCGTTCAAGTATTTAAATGCGAACAACATTGAAGACTCGTTGGCTTTGATTATATACTCTGCCATATATTTAACAATAGTTGGTTCGCAAATGCTGGCCTTGCATGGCCTGGATAGAGGATTGCCCTGCAGCCGGTCCGACACTATGACTATGACTACTGATCCGGCTGGTAGATCCGCCAGCACGACAACAACAACATAAATCGTTGAAAACTCACCTACTTGTGCTGCCTGTGCAGGTGCCATTGCACAATTCATGTGGCGTGCATCGATTACCATGCCGGAGTTTGGGCTGACGTTATTGTAGTTTTGGTGCATGTTCTGAATGGTACTGGTCTCCCTTTCGTTGTGAGCCCTTGTCAGTCTGGGAAGTTCAGAAATTTTCTCTGGATCAAGAAGTTCTAGCCAATAGAGTCTTTGTAAGGGTTCAGCGGGTGTAATGGTTGCGTGTCCTGAACAAGTTAGTCAGGGCTGAGAGTTGCGTAGACCAGGATATTCAACTAGCCGATTGACAGGAAGATCTAATTGTCACCTCACAAGAGATTGTAGTCAAATGGGTGTAGTTTCGTAAGGCGTGCATTGACATGGGCAGTACACTCGTATGCTAATCCTGGTAAGTTGGCGTCAGTATCTGGAGTTGTGAGCTGTAAAGCTCCCACTTGCTCCGAGTAAGTGAGCACTCGAGGAGCTGTCTGGAGCAATGGCAGGGACCCATGTGATGTGCAATTGATAGAGTATAAAACATACAGCAAGACTCGAAGGAGGATGCGAGATGTCGAGAGCAGAAAGTACTATTTTACTCCTGGTTTAAGTGTTGATCGGAACTCGTCATGTCGACCCCAGACGAACAGATGAAGAAACAACAAGAAGAAAAGAAGTCCCAAGGTAAGGCGTTAGCTACAAATTATCTTAAATCTTGCCTTACCAGTAATAGATTCGGCCATGCTCCAAATCTGGCTGAACGAACCGGACGATGTCGTCTCTGCGACCGATACATGGTCGAGTCAACGAGCTATGGCCTATCCCAGGGGCCATCTTGACGATACCAAATCCCACCGATCAAAGAATAAAGACACAGAAATAGCACCAGCTGCCTAGTATGGGACGAGAAACTAAATATTGGAGGGGAAGACCTTGCAATCGAGGACTCAGTTGGCTTGCTATGAAGTTCTAGTAATACTATTCCAGCGACCGGCAAGGTAGAGATACTTAAGAGACTTTGCTTGCGCAGTGATCATTCTTTCGTCATGTATTCAGTTATATCATAGAGAGAAGAATTTGATAAGATAGTCCAAATGGTTGTCCTTGCGTTCCAAGTAAAGCTATTCCCACATAAAGTTATCAATTGAGTAGGTATCCATCTATATAAAGCATTGCCTGCTGTTTTCCCAAAGACACACCGGCTCAGCCCTCTTTTACGTCAATAAAAAAACACACAAAACGCTTCCACTCATTATAGCGAGTTCTTCTGTCGCCACTATCCGCGACCCTCGCTTTTCTTCGTTTGATGGTCCAGTCTGTCATTCGCCCTGGCTCTCACAGCCCTCTTACGACACTGCCGAACTAGACATCCCTGCTCTATCACTTGTAGCCATACTTTGGCATGTCTTTTGATGTCGTCTCATATTGAATGAGCGTGGGCTCCTGTAGGAGCGACAGTCTGGACATAACGAGCATCTGCCAACCTGTTGTCAAAATCGGCGCTATTACAGCTCCTTAGGTAGCATACCTGGATCCCTAACTATCAGCTGGTAGAGTGTTTTTGATGGGTGAATTTGCAAGCCGAGAGTCGGTAGTTCCGGAGCTTGTTGGTGAGGTAGAGAGCTGCTGGTTGGGGAATAAATCAGGCTGTTAAGGATGCAATGAAGACCCGGAGCCTTCAGTAGATGGAGAGGAGGTGTATGGGCTAAAAAGTGGAATAAATAGTGTAGAATTATAATTTTAGGTAGTAGCAGCTGACTGGAATGACTCTTCCTATAAGTCTTAGCTTACATCATGGAGAAGTCGAGACTCTATGTTATTGAGGGATTCTAAGATAGGGCCTGTTGTTATAGCACTATAATGGCCGCTAGAAGATGAATAAGCGCGAGAAAACACATGATGTATCTTAATGGGAATACTTAAAGAAACTACTGTAAAAATATAAAGCTTATTAGGATACTTGGCTTGAAGTTGGCCAAAAGTCTTTATTTATCCTCGTTGATAATTGCTGCCATTGCCGTACCCTGCTTGCTGTGAGCTCGACTACTGGTAGACTACACCAGTGCTTGTTGTGTGTTACGCCAAGATTCCGTTTTAGGGATCACCACTTCACTCAGTGATCACCCCACTCGATAAGGCGATCCTCCCAAGTCCAGGTTACTCCACTCCGGTCGTTTTAATAAAAACGACCAGAGTGGAGTTTAAAAACACCATGTACATGTAAGATCCAACCTATGGCTACCTTACTAGATGGGTAAACCACGCTTCCCCTGTTGCGCACTGAAGATAGTTGTGAGCTCAAGAACAAGACAGTCGCCCAGGTTGATATATAGCACCCTGTAGCTTGGGGCATCAAAAGATGTCAGCAGGTTGCTGAGGACCCTATTGGGCACCTCGTTCTAAAGAAGCCAATCAATACAACCAAGGCTCTATCTAAGGTGCATCATTTTTGAAAGAAATAGCCATTCACGGAAAGGCGGGAGCTGAGCTCACCCGCATACCTAGCACCTGCCAGCGATGCAATGCGTCCTGGGAGGTAGTTCGCAGGTCCCCCCAAGCCAAGTTTGAGTTCAAAAGTGATCCTTGCGAGTTGGAGGTGGCTTCGATGAGATCAACCAGCTTAAAGTGACTGATGAGATAGATTCCTTCCGCTGTGCGGCGGACCTTAGTCTACTTGTGCCTGGCAGCCGGTCCGATATTACGCTACGATTATACTACCAATTCGGCTGCTAGACCCGACAGCAACGAAACAAGCAGCTCGTTCAAAACTCACCTACTCTTCCTGGGCCGTACGTAGCCCTTACTATTGTACGTTTCATTTGGCATGCTTTGACTACCTATGCTGGAGTTTGGACTGACATCGTTAGCATGGCCTGGACTCGCTTTCTTCGTTGTGACCCCCTGTCAGTCTTGGAAGATCTCACCGCGCGGGAAAACAAGCGACCCGACACTGAGAGATGAGCCAATAGAGTCTTTGTAACGGTTCGGAGGTGTAATGGTTGCAACACCCTGAACAGGTCGGCTGGCTATCTTATCATTTTGCCAACTTCCGCGTTCGAATTCTCCCCGTGCTTGATACAATGCCAGCTATCTTTGGCCTCACCCTTGCGAACCATGTCATTCTCGGCATCACGGGATACCCGCTGGATTACTTATTCCCACGTAAAGTCATCAATTGAGTACCCATCTGTGTAAGGCACCGCCGGCTGTTCTCGCAAAGGCATATTAGCTCTGAGCTATTTTGCATTGACCGAAAAGGATAACTAAATACAAGGTTCCTACTCATCCTGCGAATTCCTTCTGTCAGGACCTGTCGGCACTCTTCGCTTTTCCTCATTTGCGTGTTAAGTTTGTCATTTGCCTTCTGGGCTCTCACAGCTCTCTTGTGAAACCGTCTCGCCTGGCACTCTTGATCTTGAACTTTTTGCCACCTTTGGTCTACAATTTGGAGCCTTCCTTTGACATGCCTTCCGATGTCGTTTCATATTAAACAGGCGTTTGCTGGTGTAGGAGCGACACGCGGGACATAAAGAGGGTCTGCCAACCGGTTGTCAAAAAATGACTTCAACACAGTGCCTTAGTTTACATACCTAGAATCACGACTTTTATTTGGCAGAATCTTTTCGATGGGTGCATTTGCGAGCCGGGAGTCGATGGTCCTGGGCGTTGGTGGTGAGGCAGAGCGACGCTGGCTGGCGTCTCTATTGGGTGATTGATGAGGCTGCGACGAAGACCTCGAATCTGTGGTAGATGGAGAAGAGGTGCAAGGGACAGAAAATGGAATAAAAGGGTTCAAATTGTTATATCGAGTAACAGTAGCTGACTGATACGACAATTCCCACAGATTTGTATCTACATTGTGAAGATGCACCGGCACAGTCTTGGGGAGGGACGCCAAGCTAGTTCCCGTTGTTACGGCACTATGATCGCCACTAGCAGGCGGACTGTTACAAGCAGGTAGGCCCCCCATCATTATGGTGTTATTAATGAGGGACTGACGGCAAGAAACAAGCGTTTGGAAACCAAAGTTACTGGCGCACAAACGAGTTTATTTATCTTCGTTGTCTCTTACCGCCATGGAGAGAATCCAAGAACAAATCCCCTGTATTTTACTTGACTCCCTATTCCTCGTGTTGAACTGCAGCGCAATACTCTGTTGAGGTGCGATTTTAGCGTTATATCAGCCAGATACCTTAACCTCTCCTCCTTAGCATCCCTGTGAGTCTTGACCTACGCAGCTTAAGTATCCCTGTAAATCTGAGTATTGAGAGAAGTGCAAAGTCTCAACGATCAAGTAACGAGTCAAGTCTTAATCTTGATGTAATATCTTAGCCCAATGCGAAATTTTAGCGTAGTAATGCTTGTACCTGGCGTACAGGCCTACGGGATTCCATTCAGTTTTCCGTGGTAATGCCTTTCACAGGTGCTCGAGCTGGGCTGCCAACTTTCCGGCGATTAATCATTCTTCGCAGACCTTGTCATACAGAGTTACATACCTGATGTGCCACATTTTTTTTTAAGTCTATGGCTATTGGTTAAGTGAGGATCAGCCTTACCTGTTGGCCGCTCAAGGAAGCTGAACTCAACTGTTCACATCCCCCCTCCCAGCATTGCATCTCAGTACCAAGAAGGTAAGGTAGTTTAGCGGAACTGTTTCCTTTGGAAAAGCAGTAAAGCTGCATTAGTCCAATTGCTTCCTTTCTCTAGGAGGTCAGGCTTCATTGATCACTGTATGTCTTTGAGAGTACTTCCACATAAAAACTCTCTTCAATCCGTGTTGCATAACCTTGAGACTAACTTTCACAGAGTTAACAGTTTGGCAGCTTCTTTCTCCTATCACGCATCCAATCAACTAGCTTTCCCAATTAAACATCATTAAGATTTCCTGGTCTTTTTATTATTATACTGTTCTCCCTTTTCGTAAACAGCATATGTTTTCTCCATGTTATGAGCTCGATTGCTGGTCTGTGGCGCGACAGACGCCTTCATGTCAGGTTTAAGAGACCATTTCGACTGTGAGACGGTTATGGGTACATGAACTCGGCAGTAACCGGTCTGGGAGTCAATGTCAAAGCTTTGTGGGCTTCCCTGGACGCCATGAGTCCTAAAGTTATGAACAATGAGGTCTCTTTAAGGAGCAATCGGGTACATGAACCAGCCGGTAAGCTTGATAACAATTGAGTTTTCGGCAAATGATGGGCGGGAGGATTCGGCTGTCTGGTTCGCACGTTAACGGTTGCCTTGTTTGAGGCTGCGTCGTGTTGCTTGTTGATCCTGTCCCCGTACTCAACTCCTAACCCAATACCGCCCAGTCCAACCCAGCCAGTCTACCCTTAATGCTTCTTCTCGCATTTCCCGTGGCGTGCTCTCCGGTGTCGCCTAAGGTTGGATTTTCGATTGCTGGAGTAAGAACAATCAGTGCAGGAGAATTTTCTACCAGCCAGTCGTCAGAAGTAACCCTCGACAACAGTAACTTCATGAACATAGATACCTAGCATTCTGAACTTGGGTTGGACTGCCCTCTTCACTGGGTGAAGTGTGGAGCCGGGGATCTATAGTTGCGGGCTCTGCTGGTGATGCTGAGTTATACTGGTTGGTGGCTTGATTGGAGAAGGCATGTGTCTGCTGTGGCTCTGGCTGTGGCTGTGACGGAGACCTGGAGTAGACGATGAATAGAGGCGCGAAATATAATCCAGAAAATAGAATAGATGGTGTTGAAATGTCATGTTGCGTAGTAATGGCTGATTGATACGAGGATTCCCATAAGTGTGTGTCTATGTCATGAAGAAGTTGAGGTTCTGTCTCATTGAGGTATGGAAGGCTAGTTCCTGTAGATATGGCACTGCGATTGTTGCTAGCGGGGAGAATCGAGAGGGATGGGATACCGTCCATATTAACGGTAGTGTTCGTAACAAGATTCTGAGAAAGAAGGGGAGGATATGTACGTTGAGGCCCGTTGCTGAGTTTGCATTTATAGTATCTAAAATATAGATGATTCTCTGTCCACCCTTGATAGTTATTTCTCAGAATTTGATAGCACTTACACGCGAGACCCGTCCCAGTGGATCCCAGGAACCAAGGTGGGGGGTGTCGGTCAGAGATTGCGGGATGCGGGAACAAGTAGGGGAGGGTGTGATTAAACATCCTCATAAGTAAATGCTATTGGCTTAAAGTTTTAGCGTGTTGGGCCCCTGACAGCGCCCTTACAGTAAATCATTACAGAACTGTGGCTCCTGGACAAGTGAGTCTTCCATCCTGCTATACGTCCTTTACTTTCCACCGATTGCCAAGCAATGCGACAGATCCGTCTTCGGTACTGTCCATTTGCTTGCTGTCAGGCGATGCATCTCTGTATAGTTGCTTGGTGACCAGTTTTTTATATAGCAAAGCGGTCCCAATGGCAAACTTGAGGAATAGCGCCCATCTTATCTCATTAGTCCATGGTTTGTCGTTGGCTGACTATAATGCGACCTTCTTTGCTTGTAAAAATACAGCACGATATCTTTTGAAGGCCTGCAATTGATGTTTACAGGTGAAGCACCCCCATATAATGTTATCAATTGAGTACCTGTTCATAAACGAGCGATGCCAGTTGTTCCATCAGATTGAAACCGAAAAACCTCCCTAAATAATGTATCAAGTTCTTTGTCGCAGCTTGTCCGCCCCTTCACTCTACTCTGATTGACTGCTAAGTCCGTCAGTCGCCTCCCAATCTCTCACAGCTCTTTTGCCATAGTGGTAACTAAAATAATCCCAATGTTCTGACTTTTCCTTCATCTCAAACACCATTTATGGCTTTCCTGGGGGTGCCTCTTGATGCCGCCTTATATTATATGAGAGACGGTCTTATGAAGGCGGCCATCCTAGCTTGAGAAGTGTCTGCCATTCTATCGTCAGGGCCCTTACTGCGAAGATCAAAAATATATGTACATACCTGTCGTGAAGTGGCTAAAGAGCTCTTCATTGGGTCCAGTGTGCTTAGTAGTTATCGGAAGTCGTAGCCGCCTGAAATGCCGATTCCTATAGATCGGTGTTTACATTATGGGGATTCTCGGGTTCTGTTTCATTGCGAAATGTAAAATTGATATTTACTACTATGACAAGATGAATGCCGTTAGCGAATAAATTTGACAGGGAAAACGTAAAGTGCATCTTTGTCATAATACTCGTAAAGAACTTTTGAGGAGGCGAAACTGATTTGGAAGATGAGAATTATGATGGCAAAGTGCCTTTATTTATGCTCCTTCTCCGTTGCTGCCATTGCCCTACTCTTACTACCAATCTGTTGTATTGTAACTGTCAACTCCAAGCCCAGAGTTGAGTTATTCCGGGATAGCGGTTAGCTCAGCGCAAATCTGGTGGGGCTCCTGTGAACTCAATGTGAACTCGTCTAGTAGTGCTTATTACATATCACCATCACCATTTATGGCCATATCACAATGCTTCAAGCAATCAGTGGCAGGGCATGTCCAGAGCAGAGTGGATATCATTAGCTGGGAAAGCAGAAGCTCATCGTTCCAAGCATCCAAGATTGTTAAAAAAACACGAGTCACTGATAATATGAACTGAGACTGCGGGCCAGGATCAAGCCCTCAGGTATTACTGGCTAGATGTTGAGGGCATTATGAAGGGAGGCAGTTCTTGACCAGTCCTGAGCTGAGAGGAGATTGAGTCGCTTAGGCACCATTTCTTTGGCGCTTTCGACTCCCCAGATACATAAAAGCCTATCTGTTGTGCTTTACCCGTTGGTTTTGCTTTCCCTAATTTGCATACCAAGTCAATTGTTCAAGCTTCAGCCTCTCATAACCATTTCACCGCAATGTCAAGTTAAGGTTTTTGACCCCGAATTTCTTCCCCCTTTCAATCACCGATTTTTGCTTTTCTTTGACACGTCCTTCGATGCCGTCTCATGTTGTTTGAACGATTGCTCTTGTAATGGCACTCAGGACATGAGAGCATTCTGCTAGCCCATCAGCAATTGACTTCGAGAAGGTAAGTCCCATGACCTGCCTGGAGTGATGATTGCGGCCTTGTGAGATTTCTTGGTTGTGAGGCTGTGAGAGCTGAGAAACGGCTGATGATGACGCAAGCCCGTCCAGATTGGTGGGTTCATTTGGTGATTCAATATTGGCCTGCTTCCTAGCGATAAGTTGAGGCGGCGAGCATGAGGGAGAAAATGGGGTAGTAATAGCTGATTGGAAGGCAAATTCCCATTCGTGTTGATTCACGTTGTGAAGATACTCAGTCCCAATTGTTAAGCCAGTATCCACTGCCGAGGCACTATGATCTCCGCTAGCGGGTAACTTGGAGTGAGAAGGCATGCCTAGGTTGCATCTGCGCAGTGATAAATACTTGAGGAAATCTTTGGGGAAAGGACAAGAACCATTTGGAAACACAAAGCAGCAATGTCAAGGCGTTCTTATTTAATATATTATCCCTCCATGCCATTAAACTTCTGCCGCTGTTCTGTGCCAGTGGATTCCATGTACACATGCTCATTGACACATGGTGGTTTAAACTGAGCCCTTGACGTGTTTTTTGTTCCGTTCCCCACCTAGAATTTATTTTCCCAATTAGGCGTGCCTTGGGTGATGCTGGGACTGGGTGGTGAACGTCTTGGGGGAGTTGCCTGTATGTCTTATAGTATACTTAAAGGACCATTGATCCACAGGTGTTGATTGTGGCTGGAAGAATCTTGATCTTGGGTTTCTATTTGTCCCCTTAATTGCTATTTTGACCTTTTCCATGGCGCGCTTCCCGGTGTCGGTTCATGTTGTATGTGCGATTAGTGGTGTAAGTGTGACAATCAGGACATAAGAAATATCTGCTACCCTATCGTCAGACACAAGCCAAAAACAATATCTATAGCAGCAACTCAATTGGCATACCCAGGACCCTGGACTTGAGCTTTTTCGGCATCTTGACTAGGTGATTTTTGGAGCCCAGGGTCGTTTATAGTTGCCGGCTCTGGCGGTGATACTGAGCCAAACGGCTTGGTGGTGTCTTGATCGGGGGATACATGAGTCTGTTGGGGTTGTGACAGAGATTTAGAGTGGAGGGGATATAAAGACGAGATAGAAATCCTAAAAAATAGAATAGGCTTCGGTGAACGGTCATGTTCAGTTGCAATGGCTGACTGAAATGACTGTTGCCATAATTCTTTGTTCACATCGTGAAGGCGTTGCGGCTCTGTCTTATTGAGGGCTGCATGGTTATTTCCCGCGGTTGCGGCACTATGATCGTCGCTACTGGGCGGACTTGTTCCAGAGGAGATACCCTGCATCATATTGGTGTTATTGATAAGAAACTTGCGAATAAAAGGAATTAGTCCAAGCCAGGAAGCAGTGGTCAAAGGTCTTTATTTGTCTTCGTTGTCGCTTGCAACCATTACTCTAACCCGGCACTTCCTCCCTCGCTACAATCTTTTTGATCGTCATTAAGTTGGAGATGTGGTGGCTGACCTCGGGCACTAGTACTAATATTCAGCCCCCGGAACCCTTGAATAAACACGTTATGGACCATTCTGTATGGGTCATTTCGGCGAGCTACTGCAGGGTTGTGAAGTAACGCACTGACGGTGTAATCTCAGCCTAGGTAAACAACGGGACTAGTTGAGCCTTTCACCATCGATTACGCATCTGTCACAGAGGCTGCGGTACCATCGCCCGACTTGATGAAGCCCTCTGTAGCTTGGGCCATCAATGATGGTAGGCAAGTTTCCGAGGAGTTAATTACTCAACGCTCGTTTCCCAGAAGTCAATTAATGCAACAAAAGGAGAACACAGTATGCCTCCTTCAACAGGTGACATTAACGAGCGGTATTGCACATTCTCGAGGCTGCCCTTCACGGAGCTAGCAACTCTGAAGCTGGGTCCTCTTCACAGTCATTTTGTCACAGTGTTGAGCTAAAAAAAAGCTAAAAACTTCAACTTTTTAAATTCATTTCTCCTTTGAGCTACCTTCTTTGGCTTTCCTGTGGCACGCCTTTCGGTGTCGCTTCATATTGAACGAGCGATTGCTGGTATAAGTGCGGCAATCAGGACATAAAGCGCGCCTGCTGGCCCATTGTTAAAAACCCAATTCGAGACAATAATATCACTTAAATACCTAGATTTCTGGTCGTGGGATGCTATGAGCTCTTCATTATGTGCGTCGAGGAGCTGAGGACGAAGAGTCTTGGGGTCTGGTGGTGAGGCAGAGCTATGCTGATTGATCCGTTGACTGGGGAATGGATGCGCCTGACAAGGCTGTGAAAGACATCCAGACTCAGTGGAAGATGATTGAGAGACATACGAGCCGAGAGATGTAATGAAAGTCAGTGACTGGTTATGTAAAGTTGCAGTAGCTGACTGACACGACAATTCCCACAAGAATATGTCTACATTGTGGAGATGCTCAGGCTTTGTCTTGTGGAGGCTCAAGCTATTTCCCACTGTTACAGCACTATGATCGCCGCTAGCGGATGAGCTTGATGGACAAGGCATGCCCTGCATCTTCGTGGTCATACTCAAGGGGACTTCAAAGAAGAAGACAAAGACTTGGGTATTGGGAAATTCAGGAGAAAGTTAGCCAGGTCTCTTTATTTACTTTGGTTGGCAATGACTGCCAGCTCTACCGTCTTTATAAATTCGATTTGGGCTTTTTTATTTATTTTTAAGCTTCAGCTGCAACCACTTCAACCCATGCTCCCCTGAAATGGGTGTCGTCGCCGACCTCTCCACTCCTCGCTCGGTCTGAGGCTGCACGATCTTTGTAAGTATAGAGGAGGGATAGAGGGGAACTGCCAATCCGTCAAACCTTTTTCCGCAGGAATCAGGTCAACCTCTCAACTTGCGACACCAATTACGGTCCAGCTGAAGTTAGTCCGATGTCGCGCCCACGTTGTCTACGGTTGTCTCAATAAAATGTGGGATTTTGCCCCCTACCTACAGAGCCTTCTAGCAAGGCTGGAAAGCAGCATCAGGTTATTGGTTTGGCTGCTTCCGAAAAAAAATCCGCAAAATGGTTGCAATGTTGTCTGGTTGTTTAATAGAGAATGAGGCAACAGGGGAATCTTAGACATGAGTCCATCTTAATCAAGAAATAAGCGGCAAGACACTAGAGAGATGGGTTTACGCTCATTCAATTAGGTAGATGAAGTGACAGTAGCTGAAAGCTACTTATTGTAATTGCAAGGGATAGTGTGGTTCAAACTCACTGATCTTGTCATTCGCTTGGGAGCCCAGTAGGCCCCTTCAATGCAAAATTCTTCAGTCGTTGCACAGTCTTGAAGCTCCCCTTTGCGGGACCACCAATTCTGAGGCTTGATTCTCCTTTTAATCTTTGGGAGAGTGCAGTTGTTCATCACCCGTGCTCAAGATCCCATGTCTTCTTGCGCTCTGCGCTCCTCTCGTGTAGATTGACATGATGTCTGCCAATGTTATACGATCGATCGCCATTGCATTCGCATTCCAGGCAAGACAGGAGCTCTCTAGTCATATTTCAGGGAATATCACCTGTAAAGTAGTACTAGTTGGAGATTCAGATTGCTAGAGGTAACCTTTGGAGTTGACGAAGCTTGCTGGCTTCCTTGAACACCATGACCCAAGTAGCGAAGTTCCTGGTAGGATACCTAATAGCTGAAGCAAAAATACAATATACAGAAGTATCTGAAAGAATAGTGGCAATTCAATGTCTTAAGCATTAATGTACGTTGGCGATGCGGTCCAGGTAGCTCTTGGTGCCTTTGATGTTTGCATCAAGGAATGATTCTGCACTGGAGACTATCCCACAAGAAGGCAGATCTCTCATACACCTTTAAAATGATAGCGGCTACACCCGTGAGCGTTGTATGCTGTTTTACTTTCTCAATCCTCTTTACTCTAAGCAATATGAGCCCGAAGACCTTTTGACACTTGACCTTCAACAAACTTAAACTCGAAGATGCTGGCTTTATGTGAGGTCCAACACAATCGCAAGATCTTCTGAAAGAGCTTGAGGAAATCACTGCACGTCAAAGTGCTTGATACCGATCGGTTATGTGGAAACTGGCTTCGGCAGAGGGAGATTTGGCTCCTGTCGCTGGATGAGGTCAAGGGTTTACGCCGAAATTGCGTGAATTCGTCGTCGGTCAGCCAGCGGTTGTTCGTAATCGGTAATCGAAGGTGAATAGATGCGTGGGATAAGTTGAACGCTTTGTATTTCCGATCGCTGTTGTTGTGAAAGTCATCGGGTCCTGTCGCAAGCCTGGTTTGCAGGAAGGGACACATGGCTTCGGGTCTGGGCGTCGTTGCAGTACGCAAGAATGAGAACAACATTAAGAAATCCTCTCATACTTCATATCTTGGTGAGTTCATTGAGGGCTGGGGTAGTTAGAATGTTGTAAAAAGCAGAACTCTCGCTGACGTGGACATCCAGCATTGCGACAGTCTGCGCGAAAGTCATTAATTTCTGCAAGAGCAGAATATCATGGAAAAACAAAGAATTGTTCTCAGAGAATCTGTTCGGGTAAACAACCAGTTGTTCTCCCGAGCCTGATTTCTAGGGCCAGCGAAATCAGGCTGTGTGTCTAATGTGCCCTTGTTGGGGCTGCAGTACACAATGAGCAATGAGTCTAAGGCAATGCCTTTATTAAATGACGGTGAGCTTTTCGACTCTCTCTCGACTCGGGCGTCGTTCCATTGAGTTGTGTAGAACTCATTAAGCTGTCCGCTTCTGCGATTGGTGAAGCACTGGGCCAAGCTAAAGAAAGTGCAAGAAACAGACTGAAAAGGATGCTGCGATGTTTTGTCTTATGCGAGACAATTTTCCCGAGCTTCCGTGCTCCTGGCTCTTCGTCCGGTGAGCAAGGTGGATCTGCGGTGAGTTGGCCAGGTGTGCCTTGCTAAGCGCCTACTTTGAGGAATTGGCTTGCTCAGTGCAGTGCTCAGTTCCGTCTAGAAGCCGCGTAATTACTCATGATCTGACTTTTCTGCTCTCCTGTGCCTGGTTAGTCTTTAAGCTTAGTTGTTCAGCACGGAGAATGAGCAAGTCGCAAGGATAGCGAGCAAGCCACGAGTCAGACAAGCCTTTTGCGAGCGACAGAAAGTATATGAGCAGGCGTTTTCACTCTTTGCTCTTCGCATGCTCAAAATTTTGTTTTAGTTTTGCTCGTGAGCATGAGGGAGCTTGATGAGGCGTTGAATTGAGGACCATGGAACTCATGTCGGAAGAGCGAGTGATGCATTGAAGCTCATATAAATAGGCCGTAGACTTCAACGCAATGAGGACTTGTTTGCAATTCAGATATCGATCAACGAGCAAAACATCGTCGCCCAGAAGTGATCTGATACTTTACGCACGTTCAACAATGCTTCAAGAAAAGTCTCAAGCTGGTAAGATCAGCTCAAGCCAACCCCAAAACCAACGCAACGGTAAGCTACTACCGTATAGCAAGTCAGACGTGCTCTACTTACCGTTTGCTAAGCAATTCCGCCAGCCATGCAAAACTGGTTGAACCAGCCAAAACAAGCAGAGCCCTGGTCACCTGTGCATGTGCCGACGCAACCAACAAAGACTCGAGGGGCTGAACCGCCGAAGCTGTGACGGAGGAAGACCATTACAAGCGCCACAACACAATCTTTTTTGGAGCGGAAGACAAGGGTTGACGTTGGCACATGTTTTGTACTGGCGATTGAATTGTTCAGGACTAAAATTTAGCAGAGCGTTTGGAGCAATCGCAGGTTGGCATTTCTTAGATGGAGTATAATACTGGGTATATATTGACATTTGATGTCGCTATCGCGGAGGGAAAAGATAGTCTTGTGATTAAAAGTCTTGATCTATCTTGAGTTGCGAATGGAGGGACACCAAGCAGCCTGAAGTTTTGTGGTGATGTTACATTGCGGAGGTCTTAAGTTGTGAGCGTTCTTGGACACAGATCCCCATTAAATATCTTCAATTGATCCTGGCCCTCTATATACCAATTTTCCAAAAATTATATCATCAATCCATGCATTTGCAATCGTTACACCGAGATCTTGGGTCGCTGTTTGCCAGTTCTTGTAGCCGTTTTGGTCTTGCTGATTGAGTTCTGTCTCGTGTCTGTCACTCTCTTTTATACTACGACGTTATCTCTATAATTCCGTGATCTTGGAGCCTTCTTTTTATGATTCAAGAGATCATTAAGTTCATTCCCATGAATGAGTATATGGCGCCTTGTGGTATTGACAAGTGAAGGCATTCCCACATACTACATTAATGTCATCAATTGAGTACCCATCTACCATCTATCGTACACATGAGCCTTTCCAGCTCTCCTAATAAAGCCAATAAATTTCGCTCTGTTTTACAATGATACCATAGTAGCTAGTTGCTACTTTGCCAATAGATAAGATGTTGCGCTTTACACATTGTTCTCGCTTTCCTTGGTTTGCCTGTTAAGTCAGTCATTCAAGCCCTAGCCATTCACCATTCCTGCCAAGCTAAAATATTTGTGGTATTCTGAGCTTTTTACTCCTTCGAATCGATATTTTTAGCCTTTGTTTGGCACACCTTTTGATGCCGTTTCATGTTGTATGAACGTTTGGTTGTGTAAGAGCCACACTCAGGGCACAAGAGACTTCTGCGAGCCTATTGTTAGGAACCGACTTTGAGGTAGTGATTCTAATGACATACTTTGAGTTTTCATCGCGTTCCTGTGAAATTTCTTGTTGAGGAGGGCTTAGGAGCTGAGACATGGTGGAACTGGGTGGTGATACTGAAGCAAAGCCATGCAGTTTGGTGTGTTCATTTGGCGATTCAGTATTAGTCCGAGCCAATGACTGTGGCGAAGCGATACTTTGAGTCGGGGAGCACAAGCGAGAAAAGGGAACAGATGATGGTGACTGGGGACTTTCGACAGCCGTAGCTGATTGATACGACAATTCCCACAGATGTCTGTTTACATTGTGAAGATGCTTCGGCTCCGTCTCGGCCGGTCGGGCATTTGGATCGCCGCTAGCGAAGGAACTTGATTGAGGATGCATGCTCTGCATATGCGTGGTGATGGGTCCTTGAGAGGACCTTTGGCAAAAGACAAAAGAGATTTAGAAACATAAAACAACAGTGTCCACGTATATATATTTAGTTCTATTGTCCCTCCGTGCCATTGCTCTTCTTGCGGCCGACCTCTCTAGTAGGAGTCCGCCTAACTGGTGCTAATTGGGGCGCATCGAGGCTCATCATGGTTTGGTTGAGGCCTGAAAAGTATTCTTTTCCCAGGCCTCAGTAGCAGGACATTTACATATGACAGACAATTGGTTACGAGCTCTGTATGAATTACAGGAATATGAACCGCTGACCAAGAACTGCTGGCCGAGTGTGGACCACTATTTGTGTGCCTGAGCTAAAGTGTGGGAGCCGCATCATTGCAAATCGCTTTTAAAAATCTTGTGACTGGTTGGCTAGCTGTCACATCAACTCATCTCATCCCCCACAGTTTATGCATCAAGGCTGAGCGTACTGCAAAGCTGTGGTGGCGTTTTCTTCCATACGGGTACAATGCTTCTTCAGATGCTATCAACGTGGAGCAACCAAGCTGCGAAAAGCAACTTCGCACAATAACCGGCTTTTTGAGGAATGCTCCTCAAGTTGCCAACGCATTGCTGAATGGCTGATGACGCAAGCGCCCTCAACGGCCATGATCATGGGCGACCGTGTATGTCACTCGACTCTGGTCATTGCGAAGTTCTAGATTAGTAAAAAAGTTAGGGTGGCATCGAGCTATAATAGGTCAGACAAGTAAAGACGGCTTTACACTTCATTTACTCAGATGAATGAAATGACTGGTGATAACGCTTTTTTGTTGTAACTGTAAGTAATTCTCTAAACGCTAATGCAAAAATTCATTGATCTCTTCATTCGAGCAACCCGACAATTCTACAGCTTCTTTCTTCTCTCACGCCTCCAATACAGTAGTTTCACTATTCAGAAGTCATTAGGATCTCCTATTCTTTTTCTTGTTGTACCCTTCATTCTTTTCGTGCTTATTCGCATGATGTCTCTCCATGTTATACGTTCGGTTGCTTCTGTATTTGCATTTGGGACATGACAGGCGCTTTCTGGCCCGAAGTCAGCAAATACTCTGATTCAAAGAGAGAAAGGGCCTTAAAAAGACTTACAGCTTTGTATTAATTGTCCTTGGAGTCGATTCCGAAGCTTGTGGACTACCTTGAACGCCATGAACCCAGTCGCGAAACTCCTGGCAGGCGACTCGGTCGCTAAATAACAGCTATAATAGACAAGATTAGTTCAAAGTCTAAAGACTTTTGATAGACAGGGCACAGGCTTACGTTTGCGGCACGCTCCATGTAGTTCTTGATGTCCTCAATGTTTTGTAAGAGACCCTGGTCGAAGAATGCTTCAACGACGGCGACTATACCACGAGCTGGCAGATCTCTCGTATTCTTCTTGGATGAAAGTGGCTGTATATACGAATCCTGTATCTCCTTTCTCTTCCTCGATCGCTCTTGTCTCCAAGCGAAGCATGCTCGAAAGTCTTTCGACACCAGTCCACAGCCCGCAAGCTCGAACCAGAAGGCCCCGTGTTCTCGTATGTACTCCAGTACAGCTGTGAACACGGATGTTCTTTGAAGAAGCATCAGGATATCATCACCTGTTGGTGTATTCAATGGCGATCGATTGTGTGATTCGTGACTTGTGCTCATGGCGATTGGGCTGCCGACGCTGGATTGTAGCATTGTGTCCCAGGGCGTGATTCCCCCCATTGTATTAATGTCGAGGTCGAGGGGTTGCACTGGTCCTGAGTCGAACCATTGCCAGGGAGTCGGGTGTGGTTGTGGATTAGGAAACGGTGGTCCAGAGAGTGCAAGAGAAAAGTTGAACTCTTCGTATGTCCGATCAGTCAGATTTTGGACGTAGGCTGGCGAAATGTTCGTCGCAAGCATGTTCAAGAGTGAAGGATTAGGATCTATAGTCGCAAGATCTTGGGCAATGGCCAAGTCATGGGAGTTTCCCAATTCGTAGGAATAAGCTGGCGTCGATTGTTCGTACACCGCCGACGTTTGAAGCCCAGGATTGGGTTGTAGTAGTACATTTGTCTGAGCGGACGATACCGAGAATGGCGTTTCGCCTCGTCGCAAAGACATTGCTAATTTTTGCGACTGTTCTCCCATGTCCAAGTCGATAAAATGGAGATGGTTTCTGGCTTCAGGCCAAAGACGCCTTGCGAGAATCTCGAAGGCCTGTCGCTCATCTTCATCCTCAAGGGCATCGAGCCACAGCCGGATGCCAGCAAGAATATCGCCCTTTGCCAGTCTTCCTTTCGAGTGGAGGAGACGAGATACGACGTACGATAAGCTGCAGAAGGCGAAGACTTTGACGAGGTCATTGGGCGCCGGACCGGTTATTGTGTTTCGGAAAGCAAAGACGCCTGCTTGACGAAGACCTTTGGCATCGTGGTATTCGGCGCGGATGTTGTTGATGACAGGGACATTGACATCTAGAGAAACATTCACGAAATGCTCCCAAAGGATTTGCATCCCCTCGCGAACTGTTCGGATGGAGGCCCAGGCATTTTCCCGAGCCTGATTGCTAGGGTCGGTGAAATCAGGCTGTGAGTTGGATGTACCGGTGTTGGGGACCGTATTGCACAATGAGTCCAGCTCAAGGGCAAGATCGTCTTGACGGTTATTTGATCGACTGGTGCTTGATTCAGGCTCCGTTTCATCGAGTTGTATGAAGCCAGCAAAAAGACCGTCAACTTCTGCGAGGGCTCGTCCAAGATGTTTAGCTGCTCTCGAGCCCCCGAGGCCGGTGCGTGTGGCGCCCCCAGCGTATGAATACAAGTTGCTGTACCTGTCGAGATAAGGCATCTCTCTCAATTGCCGAGCACGAGTCAGTGAAGTATTGGTTGATGCTGGGTGAAGTGCAAAAGGCAACTGACTTGAAGATGAAAGGTGAAATGGTTCGCCCGTCGCTCTGAATTTATGTGAGGCCCGAACTGCTTCTTCCAGGCCCTTGGGACGATGCGGCTCTCTGTCACCGGATGCCATCCGCGGAGCTTGCTACGCTCGATATTGGGGGATCCGCAGCCAATACTTCCTTGGCAGACGTTGGTTCTAACCACATTGAGGTCAATTGGCAAGGGAGGCTTGCTCACTGCATTGCTCAAAAGCCATTATCTGCCACGTCAGTTGCTCATGAGCTGCTCATTTTGCTCACCAGTTTTTTTGGGAGAGGTGAGCGAGCGGCTCATGAGCATGATAAGGCAGACAAGGGCAGGGAAACTGCTCGTGGGCGCAATGAAGTATATGAGCAGAAGGGGTTGCTCATGTTTCGTGGATTTTGCTCGATGTTGTTTTGTGAGCAGGATGTTCGACCAGTGAACTCACAAGGAGCGAACGAGCGGCTCGCGAGCGCAATGAGCACCAACGAGCACGGCGGTTTTCATGAGCGCAATCAACTTTTCAGCAGGAGAATGTTCTTATGGATTGCTCCAGGATTGCTCATGAGCTGCCTATACCCATGAGCTTGGAGGATGTTGAACGGATCTTGCTCCTGAGCAGTCACCAATTGCTCTTTCAACGACCTGTACTATATTAAAGCCAATATAAATAGCCATGAATGACAGAAACACACACGATTATTCCAAAGTCAGAACCTCATCGAACAATCCATTGTCATTCAGAGTGACCGATCCTTATTCAACAATGCCTCAAGAGAGTGCTCAAGCCGACAAGACCGGTTCCCAACTCAACGGTAAGCTAATTGAGCCAATCATATGCTAATAAGATGATTTACTTACCGTTCATGAAGGGGGCGAATCAGCCATGCTTCAAAACTGGCTGGGCAAGCCAAGGCAGTTTGAGCCTTGGTCATCCGTGCATGTGACAACACAGCCAACGGGAACTCGAGGTAGCAGCTCGGCTGAATCCCCCAAGTTGTGACGTAGAAGCGGCATCAAAAGCGCCACAACACAATTGTTTCGAGAGGGAGAGCTTAGAATGAGTATTGGTGTCGGCGCATGATTTGCACGGACTACTTGGGAGTGGCTTGTGGATTAGATAAATGGAAGGTTCATCAGATGTCGATCAGCAGAATTACAGGGCTGGATGAGCACTGCTGAGCTTAAAAAAAGGGGGAATTATGGGTATAGAGTTAGGTTTAGTGTTAGGGTCGGTTGTTTTATATACTCCATGAACTTATCAGGTCGCCATGCGTGCCCGCGGCCGGTAGATGCTCATGTCAGATCGGTGTGTGACCCAATGGCTGTCCTCATTGAATCTCGTACAGCCCTACCTATGGTGCGAAGCCGTTTCAACCCGCTTATGATGGGTAGTGAAGCTAAGACTACCTAGGCCTGGCACTCCAGAGTGCCAGGCCTATTTCGGTCAAGCCTGGCGCATCACGGCTTTACCACGATACAACCGTGATGCATCAGTGATTGCATCGCGATTGAACGAAGTGCATGCGAGAACAAGAATACTTAATTACAAACTAAGACGCAGAACTATAAGTTTCTTGATCCATATCATAAAAAAGGCATCATATACAGGCCATTGTCAAACAGAATCTTGCACCTAAAGGCAGCCAACTTCCCACGTCGCTCCGTATAATAAGACATAATGCCATCCCAGCCTACTCAAACTGCCAAGCAAGGCTCCGGGCAAGACGTCACAGAAACAAGGTGAGTCAAACCAGCTAATGGTCGCGATCAATTTGCTGACAGATCCAAGACACCATTAGCAACGCTACTGACCTGGTTCACGGAGCCGAGGCACGTCGACGTCTGGTCATCAGAACAGAACTTGTCAACTTACGGTTCAATTGGAAGCACGACGGGAGTTGGATCCCGAAATTATGACACAACACAATTGTTTCGGGGATAGAATACAAGGGTCGATATCAGCACCCATTTTGTACCAGCAATTGGCTTGTTCACGTCGATGAAACATTCGCCTGATGTTACCTGGATCAACTGGGAGGATCTCAGGCTGTGTAGAACTCATTAGGAAGCTATCTGCTTCTGCGATTGGTAAAGCATTAGGCCAAGCTAAAGAAAGCGCAAGAAGAAACAGATTGAAAAGGATGCTGCGATTTTTTGTGTCTTATGCAAGGCCTTCCCGCCAAACTTCCGGGCTCCTAGATCCAGGACGGCTGTTTGCCTGTTTCTGCAGTCATTTTTCGTCTCGTCGATTGAGTTCCATCCTACGCTATCCCGCATCGAGTATCCTTTATTCTGGCGATTACATCTCCGTAATCTTACGATCCCGTTGTCTTCCTTTTCTTCTTCAATTGTTCGTTGCCTTCATTTTCATGGATGAGTGTGCGATGCCTTGTGGTGTTGTGTTTCCACTTGCTGCTGTATGCACAGTCGGGGCACCGATGCAGTTTTCTAGAACAATCAGCACACAACTTCTCCCTGGATCCAGATCCATTGACGTACCCTTTTCCGCTCCCACAGGAGCCTCGAATCCAGTCGCAGAACTCTTGGCAAGCTGTCTTGTCATCGAAGAGTAGCTACATCCAGCTAGGTCAGCTCAAGATTGACTCAATACTGTCAAGATTTACTTACATCGGCAAGTCCTTCCATATAAAACTCGATGTTTTCGATACTTTGGAGAAATCCCCAATCAAGAAATGTCTCGGCAATGGAGAGTATACCGCAGGACGTTTTGTCTCGGGTGCGCCTGGCAGACGATAGCTTCTGGATATATGATGTCCGTATGTGTCTCTTCTGAGCCCATCGCTCTTGGCACCATGACTGGCAGGATGCTAAGTCCTTGGAGACTAAGCCGCGACCAGCAAGCTTAAACCAGAATTGGCCGTCGTCATGAATGAATTCTTTGATAGCCGTGAATACAGAGGTTGTCTGCAAGGAATTAACACTCGTCGTTATTACCGGTAGGGGTCGATCGTCCAGCTCGTGGGTAGGGCTTCGGGGTAGAAGACCGTGAGTGGTGGGTTGTGTCATTGGGTCCGCAAGTGCCGCAAAGCCCAGCATATCTATCATGTCGAGGTTCAGTGACTTTATCGAGCTTGAGTCAGACCAGGTCCAGTCTGGATATGGGTCGGCATTGCACACAAGGGGGCCTGTCGTCACTGAAGAGAAGTCAATTGGCTCTTGTGCGAAACCCGGGCATGCTTCGTAAGGCACGGTGACACCGTGCCCATTGGCTTGCTCGTTGGAGCATTGTTGGGCTTGGTGATTATCGTTGGCCGACGATTGAAGGCCACAGTGCATGGGGAATGGGGCTATTGGGTTTGCCCAGTGGTTGGTAGAAGAGGGAGATAGGCTTTCGCCGTGTTGCAAAGTATGGATATGGCGCTGTGAAAGCTCTCCCACGTCCAAATCCATGAGACTGAGGTGACTCTGTACTTCGGGCCAGAGTCGACTGGCGAGGACCTTGAAGGCCCTTCGTTCCTCTTCATCTTTGAGAGAATCTCGCCACAAATGAATACCCGCGAGGGTATCACCCTGCGCAGGCCTTCCTGGGGCGTGGAGGAGACGAGAAACAGCATAGGATAAGCTGCATAATGCAAATATCTTTGCCAAGTCATTGGGTCTCAGACCAGTGAGTATATTGCGGAAGGCGAACACTCCTGCATAGCGAAGGCCTTTGGCATCCTGATAGCCACTGCGTATGTTATCGATGGCCGTTACGTTCAGGCTGCGAGAAACATTGACAAAACGGTCCCAGAGGGTTTGCATTTCGTCTCGAACTGTTCTTGCTGAGAGCCAGGCGATATCCGGGACAGGAATGTCATCGTTAAGTGGGCAAGACGGTGCATTCGCGACGTCGTGTATAGGGAGCGTAGTGTAATTATTACAAAGACCATTGATATCGCCGGGGTTTCTGTGAGAATTGGGCTCCATCTCGTCGAGATAGATGAAAGCAGCAAGAAGTCCGTCAACTTCCGTTAGAGCCCTGTCATTCATGTCCACGGACAACTGATGGTGAGATGCTGTTCTTGGTAGAGAATGAGGAGAAACGGTTGAGAGAAGATTTGCAGCACATAAATTCGCCCAATGCTTTATTTATCTATTATTCCAGCGTTCCTAGCTCCTCCTCGAAGTTTGGCTCGGCTTATCAAGACGCCGGGGCTCATTACTTCTTGTACCCCGGTTTATGACCCTAAGAATGAACAAACCGTTTTGTCCCCCGTTTTTTCTTTGAGCAGGGTGATGGAAGGGGCCCCGAAGGAAACTAAAATGAAAACACCACACTACCAATATACCCCCTGTCATTCTATTCGGTAGGGCTACCCATTGGCTCTCCTCAGTCGATGCAGACAGGCCGACATGCAGCCAAACAGCATCATCTTGCCCCGGTACCAACCCTGTCTCAGCCCAGGCATCGTGACCGGGATTTACGCAGTTTTCCGAGTCACATCTTGAACTGATCGATTGCGCACTCTGTACAGTTTCCGTCTAGCCCAGCCCAGCATGTGGGATATCGCACAGAACTGATTGTAGATACTGTACTTGATGAGGCTAGCTGGGATACAGTACTTGTCCGCCCACAATGAATGAATGAATCGCACAACGCCCAGTTCCCCACGCGCTGGAAAGCAGTTCTGAGCCGCTGTTGGTCAGTCACTAGTACGTATCTTATTTGTGTCCGCAGCAAGGGGCACAAGCTACGTATCCTTTTTGTGTCTGTCTGATGGGACACAATTAATGCACCTCTGTATGTTTCAACATTAGTGATGCATCCGTGATTGCATCACGATTGAACTATAGACATAGATGACCAAAAATATATAGATAACAGCTCTAGAGCTCACGGCTATAAGTACCTCGATCCACATCACACAATATAGACATGAATTGCAGTCCATTTTTATACAGGATTCCATCTAAAGGCAACCAACTTCTCACCTTGCACCTTACAATACGACAAAATGTTGCCTCAGCCTGCTCGAACTGCCAAGCAGGGTTCCGGGCAAGCCACGTCCCACAGCCAGGGTAAGTCGATCATTCAGCGGTGACGATCAATTGCTGACACCCTCGAGATGGACCATCAGCAATGATGCTTACATGGCTGATGGAACCGAAACACGCCGAGGTCTGGTCCTCTGAACGTGCAAACTCACAACCCAATCAAAATTACGGCGGGAACGCGAATATGGTCCCAAAATTGTAATACCTACTTAGTTGTCGTTTGTAGTGAGCGCAGGCGAGCTGTTCTGTTGAGGAGCGAGAAGCAGGTTGAGCAAGGGCTCGTTTTGAGGCCCTCCTAGTCCGATTCCCTGACGGAGGAGACTTGGTAACTATGGGCTGACAGGACTGGGATATGCTGGGTCGTTGATCACATAAACTAGATAGCATAGGACTTTTGGATGCAATTGTTCTTCTATTAAACAATTTGTGTCTATCCTCCCTTACTCCAGACAATTAACCCACCATCCGTCTCAGAGGATGAGCCTCCGTGTTAAACACCCACTCATCCAAACTAATAACCTCCTCATCCTCAAAGATCAAATAAAAGTACTTCAACGTCTCCGCCATCCAAAAACTCTCCATATAATCCTTATGCTTAATCTCTTCAGCACCAACATCCTCCACTGCCGCAAACGCCTCAGCCGTCTCAGCAGCAGCGCGGATAGAAGTCCACATATTCCACGCAATATCCCGGAGGTCCTCCTTTCCAGTGATACGATAGAGGTAGAATACAGACTCGATAGTCTCGGGTCGAAGCAGATATGATGCCTCCCTGGCGCGGAAACCGGGAGGTTCTTTCTCATATTTTGGTTTGAAGGCGCAGGGTTCGAGGGTCGGACAGCGTTCGACTTGGACGATCTCTGGCATTAGGCCGGAGGGATATGCGGCGTAGGCTTTTGCGCAGCCACGAGCGAGTTTCTCACCAATGACGACGTGGTCATCTCGTCCGAGCGCTTTGCCTCCGAGCGCGTACATACTTCCAGCGAAGCAGGTCAAATGCTGCACGCCCGTACTCAATTGCGATTCTTTGACGCGAGGAGAGAAAGATGCTTCACCCAGCATGAGAACGTCATCTTGATCGGGCAGCATCGGTCGGAACATCAAATGTTCAATTCCAGCGTCGGCAGCAGTGAGGTACATCTTTGCGTACTTGGGTTCAAGGCCCTGCAGGAGAAGGTATTCTTTGATGAGATACTCGTACAATGAGTCGCCATTAGCGCCCATGCCAAACGTGTCGTCGGTAACCTGGAATCCATCCTGAGCGTTGATCTGAAGAGGCCATAACCCGGGAATGGCAGTTTCGTTTTGTGTTCGCTCAAATGCTTTGGTGATGTAGTCAATTGCATCGTAGTACTTGGGATTACCACTGTGTTGGGACAGACGAGTAAACTCCATGCTCATACTACCCAAACTGGCGGCACTTTGTCGCGGTTCGGGACGACCTAATCCTTCTTTAAGGGTCTTGAATTTGATCGTATGCGGTGGCATGTGTTCGGGATTGTCGAATGTACCGTATAAGAGATCACCCAGCTCAATCGCCTTGGCCAGCAAGGCGCTCTCTCCACTGAGCTCGTAGGCAGAGAGTAAACCACCAAGATGTCGAATCGTAGTCTCGAAAACATTGAATCCATCGCTTGTCGGAATATCCCAATCCATACGAGTCACAAAGTCAACAGCTCTGTAAAACTCTCGCTTCATACCCAAGATCCACAACGTGTCAAGATTATCACAAATGGTCGCAGCCCACCCACCAAAAGAATCGCGACCCTTTAAACTCAAAGGCTTCAACTCATCGCTTCCCCAAGCATACTTCTCATAAGAAGCCCAAGTCTTTTTAAAAGCTTGTTTAACATCCCTTCGACGTTGATCTGCGGTCGCAAGTTCACGTTTCCTCAATTCGGGATTGGCAAAGTCGTGTTGAATACGTGGTAAATTGACTGGTGATCCTCGTGGCGGTTTGGCCATGCTGCTGATGGTCAATGGATGCCGGAGCGTGTGTTTGGCCCAGTCATAGCTGCTGGGGATGAATTGAATGCTGGGTCCTGATATCTCGCTGAAAAGGCAGTAGAAGACTAGTAATGCGATGAAGAGAGACAACAACGCCCTGGATGGCGTAAAAGGCAATCCTACGCCCATTTTTATAAAGAATAGTAATCAACGAAATTACAGGATTAAAGGAAAAAATAAGGAATGATGGTGCTTCAATTCAGGTCACCATTGGGACTACGAAGCGTTGAGAATATTACGTCTCAATTGCCGACCGTAAGAAAGATGAACAGTCTGACAGTTAACATTGGGGTCAGCTAAGATCTTATACGACTCAAGGGATTAGGAGCAAGGTTTCGAGACAAGGAATAAAACGCCCTCCCCACATGCTGACTCCTCCAACACGCAAGCCATTGCTAAGAATAAACCATAATCCGCAGACGCGACATGTTACCCTCTTTTAGTGCTCAGGTGGAGGAAGGGATATGCACGGTCTGCTCTCGTATCACCCACCGTCACTCACTGAGAAAAGGGCTACTTTCAGGGGTGCATTAGCTGTTGTCTGCCATGAAAGTCAATGTCAAAAGTCAATGTCAAAGCTGCTGACGGGCTGAAACCCCCTGATTCTCAGCTCAGCCCAAGGACTTGTTCCTGATGCTACGGATAATTAAGATGAAAAAAGCTTGGTATTGCATCGCCAAGATTAGACCAAACGATTTTTAGTCTAGAGCTTTTCACGGGATGTGAATCTAGCTTCCGATGATGTTAAGGTTAACTGAACTTCAAATGTGGCGGTGCAAACTGTGGCTTGACACACCGCCAAAATTGTCGAAAATTCTGCCGGGAGTTAGCTCTAACAAGCGCCAGTGATTGAATTCTTTTGCATCTCGCTGTATCCAAACCACAACACGCAAAAATGTCTTCTATGCGAAATGCTGTCGCGCGGCGCCCTCACCGCGAGCGCGCGCAGCCATTAGAACGTCGCAGACTCGGTCTTCTCGAGAAACACAAGGTTTGTCGACCTCCCAAACCCCCACTAGAGCAACTTTTGACGATTGTAGGATTACTCGCTTCGAGCCAAGGATTTCAACAAGAAGAAGGCGCAGCTGAAGAACCTCAAAGAAAAGGCGGCCGAGCGAAACGAGGATGAGTTTTACTTTGGTATGATGTCCCGCAAGGGACCTGGTTCAAGAATCCAGGATGGAAAGCGATGGAGTGGAACTGTCGAGGGCGATCGAGGAAATAAGGCTATGGACGTCGAGACCGTGCGATTGCTCAAGACTCAGGATATTGGATATATTCGAACGATGCGACAGGTCGTTGCGAAGGAAGTCGCCAGGTTGGAAGAGCAGGTCGTTCTCACACGAGGCTTCGACAAACTCGACGAGGACGAAGAAGAGGAAGACGGCAGCGACTCCGAATTCGACTTTGCAACCGCACCTTCAAAACCCAAAGCACCCCGAAAGATCGTATTCATGGACGATGAAGAACAGCGCGAGGAAACAATACAGGATCACTTAGACCTTGAAGATGAGGACGACGCCGACAAGACATTTGAAGGATTCGACGACGACGACGACGAGAAAAAAGACGCTGAATTCGAGCGCGCAAAGGCCCTCCGTCGCCTCCGCCGCCAACTCGAAAATGCACGAAAGAAGCTCAAGGCTCTGACAGACGCAGAGGGTGAATTGGAGATTCAGCGCGCAAAAATGGCAAAGACAGCGACGTCGGGAGGAACGACACGAAAAGGGAAGAAGATCATGGTGCGGACACGGAAGCGATAAACGTCAACTCGGCATGTCATCAAAAATAATGTTCATTACGGAGCTGTTCTCGTC